>CM038146.1:445514327-445748026 GCA_021437245.1 Aegilops speltoides | reverse complement strand
AACTCCCGAGTATTTGATACCGTGCCGTTGCTCATATTTGTAACTCACGGCGAGCTGCGGAATAAACGGAGACCGGCAAAGGACGAGGTGACGATCTTGCGTCGGGAATGGTTCCAGAGTCGATGTGATCGCCGTCGCACGCTGCCTCTACATTTACCCACGGATTAGTTTTGAACCTTAATAATTGTTATTTAGTGCCATGTTTGAGCATGAACATTGTATCCGGATCTCGTTTAATACGAGATGGCTACTCATTTAAGTCTGAGAATAATGGTTGTTCGATTTATATGAGAGATATGTTTTATGGTCATGCTCCGATGGTCAATGGTTTATTCTTAATGAATCTCGAGCGTAATATTACACATGTTCATAGTGTGGATGCCAAAAGATGTAAAGTTGATAACGATAGTCCCACATACTTGTGGCATCGCCGCCTTGGTCACATTGGTGTCAAGCGCATGAAGAAGCTCCATGCTTGATGGACTTTAGAGTCTCTTGATTATGAATCGCTTGACACATGCTAACCTTGCCTCTTAGGCAAAATGACCAAGACTCCATTCTCCGAACAATGGAGCGAGCAACCAACTTGTTGGAAATCATACATACCGATGTGTGCGGTCCAATGAGCGTTGAAGCTCATGGAGGATATCGTTATGTTCTCACTCTCACCGATGACTTAAGTAGATATGGGTATGTCTACTTAATGAAACACAAGTCTGAGACCTTTGAAAAGTTCAAGGAATTTCAGAGTGAGGTAGAGAATCAACGTGACCGAAAGATAAAGTTCTTCGATCGATCGTGGAGGAGAATACTTAAGTCACGAATTTGGTACACACTTAAGAAAATGTGGAATCGTTTCACAACTCACGCCGCTGGAACACCTCAAATAAACGGTGTGTCGAACGTCGAATCGCACTCTATTGGATATGGTGCGATCTATGATGTCACTTACCGATTTACCGCTATCATTTTGGGGATACGCTCTAGAGACAGCTACATTCACTTTAAATAGGGCACCGTCTAAATCCGTTGAGACGACACTGTATGAATTATGGTTTGGGAAGAAACCTAAGCTGTCGTTTCTAAAAGTTTGGGGATGCGATGCTTATGTCAAGAAACTTCAACCTGAAAAGCTCGAACCCAAGTCGGAAAAATGCGTATTCATAGGATACCCTAAGGAAACTGTCGGGTATACCTTCTACTTAAGATCCAAAGGCAAGGTCTTTGTTGCCAAGAACGGATGCTTTCTGGAGAAAGAGTTTCTCTCGAAAGAAGTAAGTGGGAGGAAAGTAGAACTCGATGAAGTACTACCTCTCGAACGGGAAAGTGGTGCAGCGCAGGAAACCGTTCCTGTGATGCCCACACCAACTGAAGAGGAAAACAATGATGATGATCAAGGTACTTGGATCAAGTTACTCTTGAACTTCAAGGTCCACGAGGACACGCTCCGCACTGAGTGGTACGGCAACCTGTCATGGAAATCATGTTGCTAGACAACAATGAACCTTCGAACTATGAAGAAGCAATGGCGGGCCCGGATTCCAACAAATGGCTTGGAGCCATGAAATCCGAGATAGAATCCATGTATGAAAACAAAGTATGGACTTTGACAGACTTGCCCGATGATCGGCGAGCGATAGAAAACAAATGGATTTTTAAGAAGAAGACGGACGCGATGGTAATGTTACCATCTATAAAGCTCGACTTGTCGCTAAGGGTTATCGACAAGTTCAAGGGATTGACTACGACGAGATATTCTCTCCGTAGCGAAGCTTAAGTCCGTCCAATCATGTTAGCAATTGCCGCATACTATGATTATGAGATATGGCAGATGGACGTCAAAACAGCATTCCTTAACGGACATCTTAAGGAAGAGCTGTATATGATGCAGCGGAAGGTTTTGTCGATCCTCGAAATGCTAACAAAGTATGCAAGCTCCAATGATCCATTTATGGACTGGTGCAAGCATCTCGGAGTTGGAACATTCGCTTTGATGAGATGATCAAAGCGTTTGGGTTTATCTTGAGACTTATGGAGAAGCCTGCGTTTACAAGAAAGTGAGTGGGAGCTCTGTAGCATTTCTCCTATTATATGTAGATGACATACTTTTGATGGGAAATGATACGAAATTTCTGGACAGCATTAAGGCCTACTTGAACAAGTGTTTTTTAATGAAGGACCTTGGAGAAGCTGCTTATATATTAGGCATCAAGATCTATAGAGATAGATCGGGACGCCTCATAGGTCTTTCACAAAGCACATACCTTGATAAGATTTTGAAGAGGTTCAAAATGGATCAGTCCAAGAAGGGGTTCTTGCCTATGTTACAAGGTGTGAGATTGAGCTCGGCTCAGCCACCGACCACGGCAAAAGATAAAGAAGAGATGAGTGTCATCCCTATGCTTCGCCATAGGATCTATTATGTATGCCATGCTGTGTACTGCACCGATGTAAACCTTGCCGTAAGTTTGGTTGCAAGATACCAAAGTAATCCCGCAAGGAACACCGGACAGCGGTCAAGAATATCTGAAGTACCGAAAAGGACAAAGGACATGTTTCTCGTTTATGGAGGAGACGAAGAGCTCGTTGTAAAGGGTTACGCCGACGCTTAGCTTCGACTCAGATCTGGATGACTCTAAGTCACAAACCGGATACGTGTATATGTTGAATGGTGGAGCGATGAGCTGGTGCAGTTGCAAGCGAAGCGTCGTGGCGGGATCTACGTGTGAAGCGGAGTACATGGCAGCCTCGGAGGCAGCGCATGAAGCGATTTGGGTGAAGGAGTTCATCACCGACCTAGAGTCATACCCAATGCGTCGGGGCCGATCAAACTCTTCTGTGACAACACCGGAGCTATTGCCCTTGCCAAGGAGCCCAGGTTTCACAAGAAGACCGAGCACATCAAGCATCGTTTCAACTCCATCCGTGAAAATGTTCAAGATGGAGACATAGAGATTTGCAAAGTACACACGGATCTGAATGTCGCAGATCCGTTGACTAAACCTCTCTCGCGTGCAAAACATGATCAACACCAGAACTCTATGGGTGTTCGATTCATCACAATGTAACTAGATTGGTGACTCTAGTGCAAGTGGGAGACTGTTGGAAATATGCCCTAGAGGCAATAATAAAAGTATTATTATATTTCAATGTTCATGATAATTGTCTTTTGTTCATGCTATAAGCGTATTATCCGGAAATCGTTATACACGTGTGAACACGAAGACCACAAATGTCCCTAGTGAGCCTCTAGTTGACTAGCTCGTTGTGATCAATAGATAGTCATGGTTTCCTGACTATGGACATTGGATGTCGTTGATAACGGGATCACATCATTAGGAGAATGATGTGATGGACAAGACCCAATCCTAAGCATAGCATAAAAGATCGTGTAGTTCGTTTGCTAGAGCTTTGTGAATGTCAACTATCTCTTCCTTCGACCATGAGATCGTGTAACTCCCGGTTACCGTAGGAGTGCCTTGGGTGTATCAAACGTCACAACGAATCGGGTGACTATAAAGGTGCATTACGGTATCTCCGAAAGTATCTGCGGGTTGACATGGATCGAGACTGGGATTTGTCACTCCGTATGACGAGAGGTATCTCTGGGCCCACTCGGTAATGCATCATCATAATGAGCTCAAGTTGACCAAGGTGTTGGCCGGGATCATGCATTACGGATGAGTAAAGTGACTTGCGGTAACGAGACCGAACAAGGTATTGGGATACCGACGATCGAGTCTCGGGCAAGTAACGCATCCGATTGACAAAGGAATTGCATACGAGGTTTGATCGAATCCTCGACATCGTGGTTCAACCGATGAAATCATCGAGGAGCATGTAGAGCCAACATGGGTATCCAGACCCGCTGTTGGTTATTGCCCGAGAGTCGTCTCGGTCATGTCTGCGTGTCTCCCGAACCCGTAGGGTCTACACACTAAGGTTCGGTGGCGCTAGGGTTAGTAGGAAGTCAAGTATGTGACTACCGAATGTTGTTCGAGTCCGGATGAGATCCCGGACGTCACGAGGAGTTCGGAAGGGTCCGGAGGTAAAGAATAATATATAGGAAGTGGTGATTCGCCATCGGGAAAGTTTGAGGGTCTCCGGTAAAATCACGGACCACCGGAAGGGTCCCGGGGTCCACCGGTAGGGCCACCTATCCGGAGGGCCCCATGGGCTGAAGTGGGAGGAACCAGCCCATAGTGGGCTGGTCGCCCCTAGGCCCACCCCTGTGCCTAGGGTTGAAACCCTAGGGGTGGGGCGCCCACCGGCAGGGGGCACTCCACCCCCTTGGCCGCCGCCCCACGGAGATTGGATCTCGGGGCCACCCCCAGGTGCCTATATAAAGGGGGAGGAGGGGCTGCTGTACCCATCTCCAAGGCGCAGCCCTCCTCCCAACACTTCTCCTCCTCCGTAAGAGCTCGGCGAAGCCACAGCCGGTGTCTTGCTTCTCCACCATCACCACGCCGTCGTCTTTGCGGTGGAGCTGTCTTCCTCAACCTCTCCTTCCTCCTTGCTGGATCAAGGCGGAGGAGACGTCGCTCGTCCCGTCACGTGTGTTGAACGCGGAGGTGCTATCCGTTCAGCACTTGGACATCGGTGATTTGAATCACGTTCGAGTACGACTCCATCATCACCATGCAAGCTTCCGCACGCGATCTACAAGTGGTATGTAGATGCAATCTCTCTCCCGTTGCTCGTTGCTTAGATGAACTCATAGATGGATCTTGGTGAAACCATAGGAAAAATTTTAATTTTCAGCAACGTTCCCCAACACCTACAACAAGACCGCCTGGCACGTCCCGAGCATGCGTAGCAATGCGGCCCCAACCCCAACCCTCGCGATTGCGAAACCAGTACTACACGTACACAATTACGCTCTGGAAATACCATGGGCATAGGGGGAGGGGCACGACCACGGCAGGCCCAGAATGTGACTCAACCGCACCAGGGGCTCCCCGATTGTGTTTTTTCTTATTTTCAGGACTCCTTTATCAAGAAGCCCTGTCCGGCAGTAGAATTGCCGAACATACGATGCAACAGCCAGGGAAGCAGAAAGCTACGTCGAGTGTCCAGGTGGTCTCTATAACGAGTAGTATACTTGTTTTACATATCATCCCGCAGCTCGCTCCTGGAGGGGGACATATCAAATAGTCCCGTCCCTTTCTTATCGCACTATTTGTATCGTTCTGCTTTTACCGCAGCTTTTTTAATAAACAATGCACAACTTTTGCCTATTATTGCATTCCTTTTTCTTATCTATATATGTTCACTTATGACATGTTGCATCCGTACGCTTTGGTACGGCCGAATACACCAAGGGCTTAAGTACCCCAAAATATGGTGTGATAAGTCCGAACACTTTCACAAGTGCGGCACCCCAAACTTATAGCATTATATGCATCGGCTCCAAATCATGTCTTGGGTCAATAGTTGGGTTTGCCCCACTCCCATGTTTTGGTACCTTACGTTCCGTTATATCGGCTAAGGTAGCGCTGGGAGAACCACTATGGTTGTGCCCCGGTTGAGCTGGGTTACGCACCTCAATGGAGAAAGCTAAAACTGACCGTCATGATAGGGCGAGAGCCGGTCGCTGTTTGAGAGGTTTTCAAGTCCCTAAATACTTATGCCGCTTAGAGCGAGGAGTCGGCTTTGTCCGGCCTAGGCATGGATAGCGTCCCGAACTCGGTCTTCCGAATACTAGGGGCTTCGCCGAAATTTAAAATTATAGAATTCTATGGCTAAGTGAGAGTGTTCAAGCATTATAGTCCGGTTGCCTCGTTCGTTGCGTTGAGCGCCTCCCTCGAAGGACCCAAGAATGGGAAAAAGAGTGCTCAAGTTTATCCCGAACACCCCAGCACTCGTGGCATGGGGGCAGAAGCCGACGACTCGCCATCTCTCAAATTTAATAAATGGCCGCACGGAAGGTAATATTTTAAATTCACATGCGTTGCTTAGCGCATATGAACAAGTTTTCAAGCGTACAGGATAACAAATGCGAGTTTACTCAAAAATTACATCTTTGGAGCATTCACCCGCTATAAGGTGGGCACCCTTCAGGACGCCCACATAATACATTTCGGGCTTGCGATACTCCCTGCCCGACGGTGGAGCATCCGTCCCAAGCTTCTCAGCGTCCATCTTGCCCCAGTGGACTTTAGCACGGGCAAGGGCCCTACGGGCACCTTCGATACAGATGGAGCGCTTGACGACTTCAATCCACGGACAGGCGTCCACCAGCCGCCTCACTAGCCCGAAATAGCTCCCAGGCATGGCTTCCTTAGGCCACAGCCGAACTATGAGGCCCTTCATGGCCTGTTCGGCCACCTTATGGAGCTCGACCAGCTGCTTCAGCTGGTCGCTCAAGGGCACCGGGTGTCCGGCCTTAGCATACTGAGACCAGAACACCTTCTCCGTCGAGCTCCCCTCCTCGGCCCGATAGAATGCGGCAGCGTCGGACACACTGTGGGGCAGATCTGCGAATGCTCCTGGAGAGCTCCGGATTCGGGTAAGTAACAAGTAATTTACTTTCACGTGCTTGCTTTGCATGAAGAATGCCTTACCCACCGCTATCTTCTTCATTGCCTCAATTTCCTGGAGGGCTTTCTGGGCTTCGGCCTTACCGGCTTTGGCGCTCTCAAGAGCCGAGGCGAGCTCGGACTCTCGAGTCTTTGAGTCACGCTCCAAACTCTCGTGTTTTTCCACGAGAGCCTAGAGATCTTGCCGCACCTCTGCCACCCACGCCTCCTGCTTCTCTCGCTCGGTGCGCTCCGCGGCCGCATTGCTTTCGGCCTTGGACACCACCTCCTTCAGGGTCGCCACCTCGTTCGTGGCCCCTGCAATTCTCATGTTATTCCTGTCATTTTTTGCAACCACATCTTTTATATATTTCCGTAAGGTATTACTTACCTTCCTTGTCCTCGAGCTGCTTTTTGGCAAGGTCGAGCTCGTTCTCGGACCGCTCGAGGCTCTGCTTCAATGCATTGACCTCCATGATCGGTCTTGGCAGAGGTCAGCGCAGCCTGCATTCCCCATATTGACATACTTATGTTAGACTCCTGCGTACATCTTTTTAGATCCTCGGTTCGACTTTTCTTTCTCAACACCAAACCGAGCATCGAGGCTCTTGTCTATGCGGTAATATTTTTACATATCTTAAATACATACCTCAAAGCCTGTTAGAAGGCTGGCACGAGGCTTCATCAGCCCGCTCTTGGCGGATTGAACTTTCTGGATCACCACACTCATAACAAGGCGGTGCTCCTCATCGATGGGCGCCGTTAAGCACCTCCAAAGAAATTATCTGGTGCCTCCGGTTGGGCGGAGGTCACCGGTGTCATGATCTCGCCCTTCTTCTGAAGGGCCGCCTATCGACTCGGAACCACCGGGTTCGGTGCGAGTCTGCCCGAGGCGGACTTAGAGCCCTTTGGGGTTTGATCCCCCTTTTGCCCAGAGTCTGGGAGGTTGCCTTGCGGTGCCTCCGGGACCTCCTCCTCCTGGCTGGGCCCCTTTTGGGACCCCACCTCGGTGTCATCCGCAGCGCGAGGAGAGGAGGCGGCCAGAAGTGAAGTGCTATTCACGTCTGACGAAGCCAGGGAGCCGCTCGTTGAAGTGTCGAGCCCATCCTTGGGCGGGCTGCAGGGTTATATTCGGCGTTAGGAGATTCTGTGCGACAAATGAAACACCATGAGTTATTCTGGTATCTGGACACTTACGATTTTGCCAGGGGCTTAGCCCTCGGTGGCCACTCCTCTTCGCCGTCGTCGGTGTTGGTGGAGTAGTCCGGAGGAAGGGTCCTTCCCTTTTTGGACCCTCCGGCCTCCCCAGTTGGGGCGGCCTTCCTTTTCTTCTCTTCCGCCGCTGGGGGAGAGGCCTCTTTTTCCTCCTCCTCGTCTTCGCGGGAGGAGTCCGCCTCGGAGTCTTCGAACGATGAGTCCGATAACACCTAGCGCCGGGAACTCCTTCGAGTTCCCGTGGCCTTCTTCTTGGCCTTCTTCTCCGGCACCATGTAAGGCGCCAGAACCAGCAACCCCATTAGGGCGTCCGCTGGGTCTTCTAGCAAGGGAGCCGGACAGTTAACCTGCCCGGACGTCTTTTCCCAGGCTTGTCAAAGGTAAGGGAGTTTAGATCCCGCATAGAGTCAAACTATGAAAAACAAGTGTCCTGTAAAAGGTAAAATAGCTTACCTTGCCGGCTTGACGCTGCGAGCTAAATCCGCGATCTTCGGAAGCGGATGCGGGAGCCTCGGCGCCCTTGAACAGCACCTTCCAGGCATCTTCGTACGTAGTGTCGAAGAGCATGCTCAAGGTTTGGTGCTGCGCAGGATCAAACTCCCACAAACCGAAAGGCCCGTTGTTGGCACGGCAGGATCCGGCGGATGAGCATGACCCGGACTACGTTGACGAGCTTGAGCTTCTTGCTCACCAGGTTTTTGACGCAGGATTGGAGTCCGGTCAGCTTTTCCGAATTACCCCATGTTAGGCCCGTCTCTTTCCAAGAGGTGAGCCATGTAGGGAAGCCAGATCGGAATTCGAGGGCCGCTGCCCATTTAGGGTCACGCGGCTCGGTGATGTAGAATCACCCCGATTGCCACCCCTTTATGGTCTCCACGAAGGAGCCCTCGAGCCATAGGACGTTGGGCATCTTGCCCACCATGGCACCTCCGCACTCTGCTTGGCAGCCGCCCACTACCTTCGGCTTGACATTGAAGGTCTTCAGCCATAAGCTGAAGTAGGGCTAGATGCAGAGGAAGGCCTCGCACACGATGATGAACGCCGAGATGTTGAGGATGAAATTCGGGGCCAGATCGTGGAAATCCAGGCTGTAGTAGAACATGAGCCCCCAGACAAATGGGTGAAGTGGAAAACCTAGTCCGCGGAGGAAGTGGGTGAGGAACACCACCCTCTCATGGGGCCGGGGTGGGGATGAGCTGCCCCTTGTCGGGGAGCCGATCTTGCGATGTCATTGGACAACTATCCGGCCTTCCGCAGCCTCTTGATGTGCCCCTCCATGACGGAGGAGGCCATCCACTTGCCTCCGCTCCGGACATGGCTGGGGAAGGTTGAGGCGAGATGTGCGAACTTAGGCGCTGGAGCTTGAGTCTTGTGAAATGGATAAGCAAAGGAGGAAGAAGGCGTGGGTAAAAGGTGGATCCTTATCCCCTTATATGGACGGACGAAGCTATGCGTCCCCACCAGCCTGGTAAAACTCGCTTATCTCCCAAGCGCCGTAATCAATGGTGCGGTTGGGTTACCCACGCCCGTATTGATGAGAATGTCGGAATAAGGGGACATGATCTTTGCTTTGACAAGACGTGCCAAGGAAACCGCCTCACTAAACGCGCTGAGGTGGGACAGTAAAAACGATTCGAATAAAGGCTTGGCCGTGGTGTGATGTCACGCCACGGAATACGTCAGCAGATTGAATTTGTGTAAATATTATTGTCTCTACGGTGATATGTGGAACTTATTTTGCAGAGCCGGACACTATCCTTGTGTTCAAAATCTTCTATGAAATATTCGGAGGAGGAACCCGCCTTGCAATGCCGAAGACAATATGCGCGCCGGACTCGTCGTCATTGAAGCCTGGTTCAGGGAAGTCTTGAGGAGTCTGGATTAGGGGTGTCGGATGGCGGACTATAGCCTTTGGCGGACTCTGGACTATGAAGATACAAGATTGAAGACTTCATCCGTGTCCGGATGGGACTTTACTTGGCGTGGAAGGCAAGCTTGGTGATACGGATATGTAGATCTCCTACCATTGTAACCGACTACGTGTAACACTAACCCTCTTGGTGCCTATATAAACCGGAGGGTTTTAGTCCGTGGGACGTAACAACAATCATACCATAGGCTAGCTTCTAGGGTTTAGCCTCTCGATCTCGTGGTAGATCTACTCTTGTACTACCCATATCATCAATATTAATCAAGCGGGAGTAGGGTTTTACCTCCATCGAGAGGGCCCAACACAGGTAAAAACATCGTGTCCCTTGTCTCCTGTTACCATCCGCCTAGACGCACAGTTCGGGACCACCTACCCGAGATCTGCCGGTTTTGACACCGACACCAACCTTAAAGGATGCATCATTTTCGAAGGAAAATGTTGCTGGGCAAAAACGTCAAATATTTGGCAATTCCCAGCAAATGCACCTCCTATCGTCGGATCTAGTTGCATGAATCTCGGCGCAAGGGATGGTGCCACATCGATTCGCTGGAAACATTCACACCGATACCAAACCTGCGAACATGGTCTTTAACCCATGACGCCTCAGCCACTCCGCTGACCTTATCCCATTCCCTCATCCACCCGCGAGTGTGAGAGAGCTGAAGGAGAGACAGAAATGGCGAGGTTGCAGCGACACAACAGATCTCAGGGCTAGCCTACTTAAAACTGTCTGCACATACTCATACCACTCTGCATTATAGATGCAAATGGTGTAGCAAATTTATCAATGCGAATCTAGATGTGGATTTGAATTCTTCGTAGGAAGTTTGCACATACTCATACCAATTGCGACAAACTACCTGTTCTAGCTTTGTCGTAAGATTGCCATGACCATAATGGTTGCCATGTTCAACAAGAACATTTTTTTCCTATTTTTTCCATAGTATAAAGAGCCTGTTACAAAATTTTTCCATGTCACTTCTTTCATGTTTTGTTGAAGATTGCCACCATGTGTATTACTCACATGACAACTATTGTTTGTAATGTGTTGCCATGTCAATTAAAAATTCTTTTTAGTTGCAATTTGGCATGACAATTTAATTTTCTACTAGCAAATATATTAGACTTACCTTGGACTATATTATAAGTAGCATGGCAAATAAAATATTTTGTTGCTAATATTATACTACATTCTACACTTGTTTGCCGTGTGTTGTTTCATGACAAAAATCTTAAACTTTCCACCTCACCATTACAAACTCTCCGTAATTGCCATGATTTTATGAAATATAATTGTCTAATTCTACCATGTCATTTCTTCCATGTTTCTGTCTATATTTTCACCATATATAGTGCTCACACGGCAACTAAGTTTTTTTCTAGCTGTGACAATTTTTGGAATTATTGCTAAGCGTCACATGGTAATTTGTTGTGAATATTTTAATGCTCACACGACAACTCTGGGAATTTTGTTCCCCACACATGGCAAATTTTAAAAATTGCCTTCTTATAATCGCATGCCAATTTCAAAGCATTTGTTTTTCCTAAACATGGCAAATTTTAGAAAAATTGCAAACTTTGTTTCTCATGCATGGCAAGACATGTTTTGTTCTTAGAGCGTCATGGCAAGTAGTGTGTATGCAACATGTCAGTTCTACACAAATTATGTTTAATTTTTATTTTTGGATCATGGAAAATTTATTAGATTTACTATGGAAAATATACTAGACTTCCATGCCAAATATATTATACTTGCCATGAAGAATTTAGTAGACCTAACATGAAAAATATATTGTAGGTAGGATGGCAATTTATTATTTAGACATGTCAGTTTATTTAACTAGACCATGGCAGTTTTTATTGTCTTACAACTTTGTTTTGTTTACCTATAAATTTGATTTGTGATGACCATTTTTTTCTTCACAGTTTGTCATGCTCCAGAGAAACAACTGCCGCATAATTGTGATGTGACTATTACAATTTTTGTAATTTATATAATGGTAATTTTTCATGTTAGTTTTGATTTTTTTTTATATTTTTATGTGAAATTGTTTTGCTATGGAACATGGCAAATTTATTCTTTTTTGTCAAGGCAATTTGGTTATGGTCTACAACATTTTTTTGCCTTTTTCATGGCAAATTTACAACATAAAGCATGTCAGTTTTTTGGTCGAATTAGACAGTGTATTACAGGCCTGGCACATGTCCATCTTTTGCCAGCATTATATATGCGAGGACCAAAATTTTTGCAAGGACCCTTCTAGTAGCGAACGAAAACGTTTGTAGGAGGAAGGGTTCTCGAGCGAACCAATCATTACATCTAAATATTCGGGTTTTGAAAGTAGGAGTAATTTGGGTGGACCTTTTCCATCAGAAGGAACCAATGTTTTTGTCAGCAAAGGAAAGGCTATTGGTGTAGTACTCCCTCATTTCCAAAATATAAGGCGCGCTTGATTTTGCATGATTGTTGATGCATGACTTTGAGCATTAATATATATCAGAGTACATGGATTGAACATGTATCAATAGTGCCATCGTATTTTTCTTACAAAACAATTAAATTTCATATGTCTTTATAATAATTTTGTAGGCATACAGTAAGTGAAAATCATATTCAAAGTTGTGTGATGAAGGCCAAAAAAGTCAACGTGTGCCTTATATTTTGGGAAGGAGGGAGTATGTTTCTCAGATTAAGTTTACCAATGGCAAATTTTTCATATTGAAAAACTTGTGCAGATTAACTTTACTAGAAAGCATTATAGCACATGAAAATGCGGCTCCTAATATTTAACAATGAAAATGTTCAGAACAATGCTGCCGCGTGTGAGCCTGATGCTGCAGGATGGCTGTGAGCGGTGGGCCTGATGTTGTGGTAAGATCAAGTTTGCCGATGCTTGTCTGCATAGGTTTAATTATCCTTTTGCCCTTAGTGGTGTCCATGTGCTTAGTTTTGCCCTCAGATGCAAATCATGCTCAGCTTTGCCCCTAGTCTGTGCGCACCAACTCGTTCCGTGAACTCTGCCGTCTCCGTCAGGTCAACCTTTTGACTCGGCCCTTACAGGTGGGACCAGGCGGCAGAGACGCCCTAGACAATCAGACCGTTGCATGTGTGGCTTGTGGGACCCAGCAGAGAGCCGTTGAGCAAAGAGCCGTTGCGGGTGTGCTATATAAGCGGGCGACAGAGCACGGCGGTGACCACGGAAACAGAGAGCACGGCGGTGACCACGACGAGAGAGAGAGAGAGAGAGAGAGAGCAGCGGTGGGAAGATAGCTGTGGAGGGCGCGGCGGCGTTGAGACCCCCTTCGTCTCCAAGCTCCATGTCTTCTTCAAGCTCCCGCGCCACCTCGCAGATGCAGAGCCGGGCGCGTGTGGAGATGCCTATCTTTGTCTGTCCATGGGTGTCGAGCGGGCGTTGATCGGAGGGTTTCTCACACACCGAGTAACCAAAATTGTCCGTTCTACGTGTGCAGCGAGAATGGGGTAAGAATCGGGGCAATTGCACCATTTTCATGGTCGGGATCTTTGAGCAATGGGTTGATCTATTTGGCGTTCATGCAGGTGAAATGCTTCTTTCTTTGGGTCAATGCTCTGGCCAAGACTCTGATGAATGAACTGCAAGAAGAGCATGAAGAATGGCTGCGCATGCTGCCGCGAACGGCAGTGGCCGCATCACGAGCTCTGGAAGAAGAGATGGAGGTTGAAGCACGCACTTACAGAGAGCTAGTTGTTGAGCTTAGGATGTTGAAGAAGAAGGTTAGGAAGCTTGAAGATCAAGCACAAATACCAATACCCATTTGCAATTACTTTTGGGCATTTGTAGGTATGGTAATCACACTGGGTGTAATGTTGAAATTGTATGGAAAGGCATGAATTATGGAGGAATTTGTAAGCTTGAAATTGTATGAGAAATTCATCTTGTTTAAATGTTGGTCAAAGTTGTTCAAATGTTGAAAAAAAGATAAGAAGTGACCAACATTTAAATATGTTGAAAAAAGGGAGAAGAAATGAGGAATTCAGAAACTTTTGATCAATGAAATGCAGCTCTCTGCTCCGCCTTTGTGTCAAAAACAGGTTTCTGTGTGGGCCAAAATCAGAGCGTAGAGCCAAGTGCCGGCTAGACTAATGGGCCAACTGCATCCAATTAGGCCCATTCAGGGGTTCTCTTGCGTGTTTTTCTGTTTTCTGTTCTGATTTAATTTAGGCAGTAAATCATTTTATTTAATGCTGAAACTTTTTGTGGAAGCTAATTGAATTATTCCAGAGCCAAACAATTAAGTTTAGAATTTTTTTGGAGCAGTTAAATATTTAATAGAAATTTAATTACTCCAATTCAAATACACCGTGATTTAAAATCAAAGACCAAAATGTCATGGAAAATGTGCCTCAGCTCTGGTGGAGGTTTACACCTGGTGCCAAAATTGAACATTTTTAAGGGCATTAGAGAAAAATAATTTGTCTAAAAAAATGAAGGGTGGAAAATGCACAAAAAATTGGTGCGACTGGGGACTCAAACCCAGGACCGCGTGGGTTTGTGGCGTTTAGGGCTGCGCTGGTAACCGCTAGGGCAGATGGAAAGACTTTGACATGGGTAGGGAAGGAAGCTATACACAGTGAGACCGTGACTTGGTTTAGGGTTTAAAAACACATGTTTGTACTGAATGTTTGTACACGTGTGAGAGTGGTTTTCCTTTGTTTTGCACCAAAATTTTGGAGGGTTGGAAACGTATGTTTGCACTGCCACATGATTCTGGTTATAGTGGCACATGGTTTAGGATTTAAAGGGAATAAATATGCATGTTAGTTCATGACTTGGTTTAGGGAAGAAATGATATGTTTGGGCACGAACATTTTTTAACACACATAATAACTTGGATAGATAAGATGCAACACACCGTACCCTTACATAGATGGGTACCCATAGATAAGTTCACAGACACGACATGACACGGCACGCACGACATAGAAAAGCAACAAAATAAAAACGATAAAACTAAAACATGACAAGCTTGACTCCGGGATCGCACCCCTTCTTGAACATCTTCATGTTGACCTCCTTCTTCCACCTTGGCCGCGCGCCCCTTCAACACCGTCTTCAACTTCACTCCTCCTCCTCCTTGTCGTAGGGAAGGGAGTGCATCTGGTTTGGAGTGGGGAAGATGCACTCGTAGTTGGTGAAGATGTTGTACACCGTGAAGAAGATGGACTCGCAACCGCACCAAAAGACTTGGCTGAGGAGCTCGCGCGCGTCAAACAGTTGGTGAAGGTGACCGTGAGCAGTAGGAGGATGCTAGCGCGGTCACGAACCTCGTTGAGGGTGAACATCCTAGACGAGCCCCGTGGGAGGTGGGCATAGCCGGCTCTGAGGAAGGCGTAGGTGAGTTCGACGAACCCCCTCCACCTTGATGTTGCCCACACACGGAGCTCCCTCTCCACGAGCACGCCCGGTGGGTGGCGCAACTCCAGCACGACAGGCGGACGAAGGAAGGTCGGCCCGTTGTACTGCATCTTCACTTGGTCGCTTGGAGAGGGCTCGGTCGCTTAGGTGTTTGAAGTTGGAGAGAATGGATCTGGCTTTTGGGTGGTGAGTGGGAGGGGAAGAGAGGCACCCCATTTATAGGCTTGTGGGTGGGAGAGGAAGAGAGAAGGGATGAGAACGGTGTGTGTGTGAATTCGGACGCGTGTGTGTATCCGTTAAGTTTTGGACCCTTAAATTTTTTCACGGAAATGATGCATGGGGCATGTGCGTGCATCCGAATCACTGCATAGGGAAGTTCTTTGACCGGGCGCATGCATCTGACTCGCTGCCGTAATCTGAACCACTGCCGTAATCTGAAACAATGACCTAGTTCTGAATCAATACGTGCATGGCCACGTTGCTCGCCTAACTTGCCTCGCTTGCATGCATGCACGTCCGCCTCCCGTGCATGCAATCCCACGTCGCTGCCCTTCCCATGCATGCCGGCCTGGAAAGGCTGAGACGGGCAATTAACTGCGCTCTCAGGCCCAGACAGTGAGACGGCCCAACGGTCCATCCAGCACGCCCGGTACTTGTTGAGAAAAAACAATCACCCAGCCAATCAGATTGCATCTCGTGGATCGCCCCCCTCCTCCCCGCAGATTCCTTCTTGAAGGGTTAGATCGACGGCCCTTGATTGCCACTAGGGTCAGATGAACGGTCCTTGTTCAGCGCTAGGGTTAGCGGGGTTTGGGAGGGGTTTGGAGCAGTCAAAGATAGGTTTGACCAGATTTCAAATGTGCATAATAAACTAAATACAAATCAGAAAAATGAAAAACCTGCGCACATAGTCTTCTTATGTCATATACTAACGATTTAAGTTGATAAACAAGGTTTACATACATTTAAACAAAAAGTTCATGTGTCTGATGTGATATCTCAAGTATCTCAAACTCTCTCGTATGAAGTGAAGAGAAGTGTTTTGGGGGAAATGAACATGAAAATTTCAAAAAAAACTCACCACAACTTGATTTTGGAGTGACTAAGAAGGATCCAAGCTTAGTTTTTCATTTTGATGTTTTAGACTTGTTTAAATCTTGGTCAAAGTTAAGTTTGACCAGAATTCAAATGAGCAAAACAAATTTAAAAAAATCAAAAAAAATGGAAAAACCACCGCACATAATCTGTATATATAGAATATATGTGTAGGAAAGTTATTTGGCTGATTTAGACAAGGTCGAAAAAAACCTTGCTTAGAAATGAGGCCGTTTACCCTACCTTTGGACCCCTATTTTTTAGCATAATTTTAATGAAAATTTCAAAAACCTCACCACAGCTTCATTTTGGAGTGACTAAGAAGGATCCAGGCTTAGTTTTTCAATTTGATGTTTTAGACTTGTTTAAATCTTGGTCAAAGTTAGGTTTGACCAGAATTCAAATGAGCAAAACAAAATTAAAAAAATCAAAAAAAAGGAAAAACCAGCGCACATAGATTGTGTATATAGAATATATGTGTAGGGAAGTTATTTGGCTCATTTAGACAAGGTCAAAAAAATATTGCTTAGAAATGAGGCCGTTTAACCTACCTTTGGAGCTCTTTTTTAGCACATTTTTCATGAATGTGAGTTTACCAAAGTTTTGAAAGAATTCCAACATCCATATTGTCGGTGTCAAAACCGGCGGATCTCGGGTAGGGGGTCCCGAACTGTGCGTCTAGGCGGATGGTAACAGGAGACGAGGGACACAATGTTTTTACCCAGGTTCAGGCCCTCTCGATGGAGGTAATACCCTACGTCCTGCTTGATTAATATTGATGATATGGGTAGTACAAGAGTAGATCTACCACGAGATCAATGAGGCTAAACCCTAGAAGCTAGCCTATGGTATGATTGTTGAGATGTAATGTTGTGCCCTACGGACTAAAGCCCTCCGGTTTATATAGACACCGGAGAGGCTAGGGTTACACAGAGTCGGTTACAATGGTAGGAGATCTACATATCCGTATTGCCAAGCTTGCCTTCCACGCCAAGTAAAGTACCTTACGGACACGAGCCGGAGTCTTCAATCTTCTATCTTCGTAGTCTGGGAGTCCGGCGGATATTGATAGTCCGGCTATCCGGACACCCCCTAGTCCAGGACTCCCTCAGTAGCCCCCGAACCAGGCTTCAATGACGATAAGTCCAGCGTGCTTGTAGTCTTCGGCGTTGCAAGGCGGGTTCTCCCTTCGAATTCCATGTTCCTGTCGAACAGTGTCTGGCTTTACCTCGAATACTGTGCTTCTTGGCTTCTACGCCAAATTATGGCCCTTTTCCACGCATAGCACGAATGCGAAAAGCCAGGGAGTCTTTTACATTTCACCCCCTGGTTGTGCGGGTCACCAGCCTATTAAAGGGGCAGGGATCCAGATCCAAACCGCACCATCCTCCTCCCGCGTATACCTCATCGAAGCGCCTCTGACTCTGAAATCCATTCTACCATGGATCGTCAACGCGGCTCTACCTCACGCGCTCCCAGCCCATCGCCGGGGGATTGGAGGAGGTACTCTATTTCGCACAACGAGCTAGTAAAGCTCCAAACAGAGGGATGGCTTCCTCCGGCCTTCATGGTTCCGGTCCGAGCCGGACTGGTTACTTATCGAGGAGGGAGCCAGGCGGAGGACACCCCAAGCCCCAACAGGGGAGAGCGGGTGTGCTTTGTCCCTTATCTAATAAGGGGGCTCGGGTTTCCAATACACCCAATTCTCCGTGGGCTCCTGAAGTTCTACGGACATCAGCTCCACCACCTCACGCCCGCTTCTGTGTTGCACATCGCGGGCTACGTAGCTCTTTGCGAGCTATTCCTGGGCATCGAGCCCCATTTCGCATTGTGGAAGAGGCTATTCGCCTCGCACCCGCTCTCACCAGGGGTCCATATATCAAGTGGGCGGCGCCAAATATGGCGATCGCTGGGACCGATACCTATCCGGCACCCCTAAGAGGGCGTCCCAAGACCGCCCTCGAGTGGTTTTATATAGTAGACGCTCCGTTGCCCGACCCAGTCCGGATTGGCCTCCCGGAGTTTGATGCTGCTCCCTTGAAGAAACGCCTCAGCTGGCGCCCGCGGAGCCCCCGTTTGGAGGAAGACAAGAGCGTCCATTACTTGATGGGCCGGATAAGATTAATGGCTCATTCCGGCTTGACCATGTTTGGAGTCATGGCGACGTGCATCAAGCGGGGGGTGCAGCCGCTGCAATACAGAGGCCACCCCATGTGGGATTTCAACGGGGAGGACGATGCTACCCGGCACGGCCGCAAAGGGCCGGATTCGACCGAGGATCTGGTGAAGATCCTGTCCGATCTGTACAAGGGGGAGAAGGAGGATTTCCTTCGTCCGAACCCTGTGGATGGGTTTTCTATGGTCAATCCCAGAGGATGGGTAAGCGAACACCTCGAAGGGTTCTACCCGTGCTTTCGAAGTTTAAGCTTCTTACATTACGTCTTCGGCGCAGGGTCTACGCCGGACTGTGGAGGACATGATGAGTCCTGCTCCACAACCCGAGGATCCGGAAGGGTCCCTGGGTCCGGCCTCCGAAGAGGATCCGGACATCGGGGTGGAGCTGATTGACGGGGTGTATCACCAGCTCAGCATTGACAATGCTTTGGTCGCCATTACGCGGACTACCCCGGCTAAGTTCGCATCCTGTGACCACGACCAAAGTCCGACACCGTTATCCTATCCTTGCTGCTTCGACCTTCGCTAACGATGGTATTTTGCAGAAGCGCCATTACGGCAGAAGTCGAACTGCGGCGGCCGACCTCTGAGGTCATCCGAACTAGCGGGAGGAAAAGGAGCGCCGTCTTGGGCGTAAACGCCACCGCAGAGGTATAGATCGTGTTTGATCTTTTGGAGCAACGCCCGGGAAACATCTAAGTGCTCATGATTTTTAGGAGAAAAAGCGCCACGGATCATGAAGCGCAGGAATTGCCGACCCAACCAACACCAGCCAGGCTCAGCGCCGGACCGGAGGGTGAGGCAAGCGCAAGACGCGAACCGGACCCTGCTCCAACGGAGGATACCGACAGGCTGTCCGCCACCAAGTCAGAGGTGGAGAGCGCTATGAATCATAGACGCCGCCGGACAGTTTTTCAAGAAGCGTGCTTTTCCCCTGAGGCATTGGATGCCTTTAACGCAGGGGACGCGCATATCCGGGCTGCTCAAAATGGTTTTACCAGAGCCACGGAGCAGTATGTTAAAGACATACGGGTAAGGGAATTTTAATGGTTGTATACACCAGTAGCCCCCGAGACTTAAATTAGTTATGTTAACTGATTTAAGGATCATGTAAACTTTCAGGCTCTTAACGAGAAGAACGCCCAGCCTTCTCGGGAGCTGCAAGATTGCAAGGCCCAACTTGAGGCCGCACTTGCTGCCGCAGGAGGAGACGGAAAGACCCTCCCGGTAACACATTTGTATAAATTAATATAAGCGCCAGGCGGCGTGCGCACGAGTCTAATAATGACACTGTAGGTGCTGCCGAACAAGATCCGGACAGGCAATCGCTACTACGCCAGCTAAAAGCCGGCGAAAATGTGCTGAACAGAGTTCAGCAGGAAAGGAACAAGCTTCAAGATGCCAACGCCAAGCTCGGAGAAGAGCTGAAAGGCGCACAGGCCGAGCTGTCCGGCTCCGTTAAGGAGAATCAACGGCTTCGTCGCAGCATCTATAGTAAGTGCTTGAGCGAACTCTCTTAGAAAGAGGAGGTCGGCAAGGAAGCGATTTGACATAATATGTCTTGTAGGTATACTCACGGGCCATCCTGCGGAGGAGATGCCCGTATCGATGGGTGATCAACTTCCCGAACTGTTGCAGCTGTGCGAACGAGTTCGGCAGGCAATGAGTGGCGTCGTACAGGCTTTATGGCCATCCCTCGTCCCACCCGAGGGCCTCGGGGAGCTTGCAAAGAAGCTACAGGGAGTGCGGCAGCGCTTCCGTTTGTGGAAGGTTTCGGCCTGCCGTCAAGGTGCCAGGGAGGCTTGGGCCATGGTGAAGACGCGATACAAGAAGGCGGATCCCAACCATATGGCCGAAGTTGGACCGGTGGGGCCCGACGGGAAGGAGATCCCTGTGAGTTTAGTGTACAGCCAGGTAGAACTGGCTGCTAAATTTTCCCAATGGGACTGTAAGCTAGATAGCCTGTTAGACGGGATTGAGGAGGAATACAATCAATAGACTTGACAATGTATGTTATCCTCAAAAATGACATGTGAAATGCCTTCTAGCCGGATTGTAGATCGTTTGCCGTTGCCGACCTTTTCGCTTCGACCTCGGGACCCTAGAGTCCGGAGTGTGTCCGAATACCTTTTTGGTTAGTAAATAACCGTGGTATGCATGGAGACTAGGCGTAGGGGTCATTAGTGCTTTATCAGGCAAGTGCCCAACTAGTTATGTTATATTACATTGTTAGTAAGAAACATCTTCCAGGGAGAATAGTTCCGTTAAGGGTTCCTTTCGCTGGGGTGGCATGCCCTAAAGTGCATGTCCGGACTGCCAATGGAGCAGTAAAACATCCGGGGCAGATGGAAAAATAGGTAAAAGTCATCTTTTAAATCACCGACCAATATTCCCTTAAGAACGCTAGCTTTCGGCTTCACCCACCGAGGTACACATCCGGTGACCCGCAGAATAATCACAGAGGTGCTCCTTTACCACCTAGCTGAACAATCGGGACGTGGGGTAAGCACAGAGCCGAGCAACCCAGCTTGGCCAAAACTTAAGTCATATCGATGCATATAATGGCGAGTAAAAGGTACATGTGGAAGCATGACACATGTGTTGGGTATAAAACCCGTATAGTTGAGCTTCTGTAAAAGAAGCCCCCAGGAATAACGAGTGCAGGTGGCACATCGTGTGTATGCAAAAAATGCGAAAATGGGCCCCGAGGGGTTTTGTTAATTTAAAAGGATACAAAAGAGAAAAGGAAGACAGCCGAAATATAAAAGGTTGGACGGGGGAAGGGGACGAACTCTTAGTCCGGCGCTAGGCATAGAATCGCCGGAGTCGGGCTGCGTTCCATGGGTTCGGCTCGAGTCGGTTGTCCGACGCATTTCGTAGACGGTACGCTCCGCCGGTTAGTACTTGATCAATAATGAAGGGGCCTTCCCATCTGGGTTTGAGCTTGTCCTTTTTCTTGTCCGGCAGGCGTAGAACTAGTTCGCCAATGTTATAGGTCTTGGCCCGTACTTCTCTGCTTTGATATCTTCGAGCCTGCTGCTGGTAAAATGCGGAACGAGCCTTCGCGACGTCACGTTCTTCCTCCAATGTGTCCAAGCTGTCCTGCCGATCGAGCTCGGCTTCTCTTTCCTCATACATGCGCACTCGAGGTGAGTCATGAATAATGTCGCAGGGCAGAACTGCCTCTGCGCCGTATACCATAAAAAATGGTGTGAATCCGGTAGTACGGTTAGGCGTTGTCCGCAGCCCCAGTCGGAGTCGAGCTCCTCGACCCATTGGGTGTCTGATTTAGTGAGTGACCTCACTAGTCCGGGTTTAATGCCGCCATTATTAGACCGCTTGCTCTTTCCACTTGACCGTTGGTTTGAGGGTGATAGACGGACGATAGTCGAGCTTAATGCCCATATTTTTGCACCATGCCTTGACCTCATCGGCTGTGAAGTTCGTGCGTTATCGGTGATGATGCTATGGGGACTCCGTAACGGTGTACCACCTCGATATAAAGTCTATCACTGGTCCGGACTCTGCCGTTTTGACCGGTTTGGCCTCTATCCATTTGGTGAATTTATCCACCATGACCAACAGTATTTCTTCTTGTGGGTTCCCCTTTAAGGGGTCCCACCATGTCAAGCCCCTGCACATGAACGGCCGTGTAATGGGTATGGTTTTGAGGGCGGTGGGTGGCATATGGCTCGATTAGCGAAGAGCGGCAACCGACGATCGCTGGACCAAGTCCTGCATCTGCCCGAGCTGTTGGCCAATAAAATCGATGCGAACACCTTTCCTACCAGGCCGGGCTGCTGCGTGGTGTCCACCTAGTCCGCATGGATTTCAGCCAGAGGTTTCGCCTTCTTCTTCGGAGATACACCTTTGAAGGACTCCGGTAGTACTTTTCTTATAAAGTTCTCCCTCATGAACCTTGTAGGCCTTAGATCGCCGGACTATGCAGCGGGCCTCATTTTGGTCTTCGGGAAGTTCCTGCCTAAGTAAGTAGGCTAGGAAAGGTTCTGTCCACGCGGCGATTACTGCCATTATATCGTGGGCGGATTGTGTTACGTTGTCTGCTGAATCACCAGTTGGTGCGGCTCTCTCCGGTTTGTCGCTACCGGACTCCTCTTCCCACAGTACGGATGGCTTGAAGAGCCGTTCCAGGAAGATATTTGGAGGGACAACATCACGTTTCGCACCGATGCGTGCCAGAATGTCGGCCGCTTGATTGTTATCTCGGGCTATGTGATGGAATTCGAGTCCTTCAAACCGAGCTGACATTTTCAGGACAGCATTACGATATGCTGCCACTTTCGGATCCTTGGCGTCAAAGTCTCCATTTATTTGTGATATTGCGAGGTTTGAATCCCCGCGCACCTCTAGGCGTTGAATGCCCATGGTGACTGCCATCCGGAGACCATGTAACAAGGCCTCATATTCGGCTGCGTTGTTGGAGTCCGTGTACATTATTTGAAGTACATCTTGATCAGATCTCCGGTGGGGACGTCGAAGACGACGCCAGCCCCGATCGGCCAACATTTTGGAGCCGTCGAAGTGCATAGTCCAATTGGAGTATGCGCCGTACTCTTTAGGTAGTTCGGCTTCAGTCCATTCGGCGACGAAGTCAGCCAAGACTTGCGACTTTATGGCTCGTAGAGGTTTGTAAGTTATGTCGAATGGCAAGAGCTCAATGGCCCATTTTGCAATCCTGCCCGTTGCGTCACGGTTATTTATAGTGTCATTGAGTGGTACTTCAGAGGCCACTGTTATCGAACACTCTTGAAAGTAGTGCCGGAGCTTCCGGGCGCCATGAACACCGCATATGCTATCTTTTGATAGTGCGGTAACGGATTTGCGGGGTTAACACGGTGGATACGTAATACACTGGTTTTGAAGAGGGAATTTATGCCCTTACATTGCTCGTTCGACGACGAGGACAACGCTCACAACTTGATGTGTTGCAGCGATGTATAACAACATCGGTTCGCCTTGAGTGGGCGAGCGAGACCGGTTGTTGCCAATATGGCCTTTATTTCTTCGAGTCCGCGGGGCGCATCCGTCCACTCGAAGTGTTCGTGCGCCTTAGGAGGCGATAAAGGCAACGCCTTCTCCTAAACGGGAGATAAACGCGGCTTAAGGCTGCCACGCATCCCGTTAATTTTGTATTTGCTTGAGGTCCTTTGGGATATCCAAGCGTGATGAGCTCGGATCTTGGCGGATTTGCTTGATTCCTCTACGGATACAATGAAGCCCAGCAGCTTCCGCTGGTACGCCAAAACACATTTCCCGGATTCACAATGTCATATGCTCGAGGTTGTCGAATGTGAGCCTCAAATCGTCTACTAAAGTTTCGACGTGTTTTGTTTTGACGACTCGTCGTCACGTATGCCTCGATTGTTTTGCCTATCCGGGTAGCGGACATGTTTGAATCATGCGCCGATATGTTGCGCCGGCGTTTTTGAGTCCGAAGGGCATCGTGTTGAAGCAGAATGGTCCGTATGGAGTGATGAATGCCGTTGCGGCTTGGTCTGCTTCCGCCATCTTGATTTGATGATAGCCAGAGTATGCATCCAGGAAGCACAACGAGTCGTGTCCTGCCGTGGCATCGATAATTTGATCGATGCGGGGGAGGGGGAAAGGATCCTTTGGGCAAGCCTTATTGAGGTCTTTGAAGTCGACGCAGAGGCACCAGGATTTGTCCTTCTTTGGTACCATCACCAAATTTGCTAGCCAGTCCGGGTGTTTGATATCTCTGATGATCCGGCTTCCAATAACTTGGCTAGCTCTTCTTCCATTGCTTGTCTTTTGGGCTCGGAAAATCATCGAAGAGCCTGTTTGATTGGTTTAAATCCTTTTAGGATGTTTAGGCTGTGTTCTGCCAGCCTGCGAGGGATTCCGGGCATGTCCGAAGGGTGCCAGGCGAAGATGTCCCAATTTTCCCGAAGGAATTCGCGTAGTGCGGCGTCGACTTCGGGGTTCAACTATGCCCCGATGGAGGCCGTCTTTGTTCGGTCCATTGGGTGGACCTGAAATTTAACTATCTCATCTGCTGGTTTGAAGGAGGTGGACTTGGATCTTTTATCAAGTATCACGTCATCCCTGTTTACCGTAGAGCGTAGCGCGGTAAGTTCCTCTGCCGCTAAGGCTTCGGATAGTGCCTCGAGGGCTAGTGCGGCTGTCCTATTTTCGGCGCGGAGTGCCGTGTCCGGATCACTGACGAGAGTGATTATTCCGCTGGGCCCAGGCATTTTGAGCTTCATGTACCCGTAATGAGGTATTGCTTGAAAAATTGTGAATGCCTCTCGTCCTAATATGGCGTGATAGCCGCTGCTGAGCGGGCTACAGAACGTGACTTCTTCGGATCTGTAATTGTCCGGAGAGCCAACACCACATCGAGTGTGATTTTTCCGGTGCAGCGCGCTTCCTGCCGGGATTATTCCTCTGAAGGTTGTGCTACTTAGCTCAATCTGGCTCCAATCGATTTCCATTTTCCGCAGGTTTCCTCGTAAATGAGGTTTAGTCCGCTGCCGCCGTCTATGAGGACCTTTGTCGATCGAAAGCCGCCCACTATGGGACTAAGTACCGGTCTTGGTGGGGCTCTGTAGTTCGAGATGTGGGCTCGTCGCTAGCGTTGAAGGTGATAGCTGTGTCGCTCCATGGATTTTTGTTGCTACTTGGTAGACTTCGTGAGTTCGCGGATTGTTCGTTTTCGCATATTATTTGATGCGAAAGTCTCAAGACTATTGACACCGTCTTTGGTATTGTTGGAGTGGTTTCGGAGCGAAGCTCTTCGCCACTTTTGGCCACCGCCGTAATTCCCAACATGCTCGAAGGCTATGCATTGGGACAGTTCCCCGTATTGAAGTTCTGAGGTCCATTGAGCCATCCCTCCAAAGACGGTTCCGTTTCCCTTGCTGGGTTTTTGCTTTTTATTTTTGCATCGGGGCCCGATTGTGGCGCCCTTTTATCGCGGACTGGGTTTGGGGCGGATTATCCCAAAATTGATTTTCAGTTTTCCGGAAACTTTCCGTCGCCAAGACTTCGCACTATGGACGCCAGATCGGTAAAATCGTAATCTTGCGACGATCGATGGCGTTCAGATTCCCTTGTCCGTGCGCTTATTGCGAATATTGAGATTATGTTCTCCTCTCGGCAGTCCTTTATCCTGTCCATAACCAGGAGAATTTGGCCCATAATGATGTCTTGTTTCCGAGGGCTCTTGCCGAACTAGAGATAAATCGCATATGTCTGGGCGGGAGGGTGGAATAAAATCCGGATCCCTGCCCATCTTTGGGCTCAATGGCCGAGGGACTTCCGATTTCGGAAGCTTGATTTGCTGGAAACAGCCCAGCGAGTCCGGAGCGACGCATGATTTTAGGTTCAATGCTCGATCAGAGTCCATACCTCCACGGGAATCCGGCATGGAGGGTTCGGGAGTCCGGACACAGATTGTTTTCAACAGTGGCAGCGAATTGCCGAGTTGTTCTTCTACCACTTCGATGTGGTGGGTAACCTGGGGGGAGTTGATCTCTCTCAGATCGGTTTTAAGCCCAATCTGATTGTAGTTTGTTGCGACTCCCAGGGCGGCGATGCGATCCAAGAGCTCGTTAACAGACAAGAGCTCAATTGGATCTAACTGTTCGGCAGCTTTAAGGCTGACACGAAGATTGCTTTCGACGACTTGAGAAGTCGTTGCCGAAGCGATGGCCGGACAGGCGGTCATAAGGAAGCCGCCAAGCCGGATTGTCTGACCGGCGGCTAGGGCCCCTCCGGTGAGAACACCGTCTTTGAAGACGAGTAAAGGCATCCGCTCTATCGGCGACGACACAGAGGAACTCTCAATGAAAGCACCAATGTCAGTGTCAAAACCGGCGGATCTCGGGTAGGGGTCCCGAACGTGCGTCTAGGCGGATGGTAACGGGAGACGAGGACACAATGTTTTTACCTGTGTTCAGGCCCTCTCGATGGAGGTAATACCCTCGTCCTGCTTGATTAATATTGATGATATGGGTAGTACAAGAGTAGATCTACCACGAGATCAATGAGGCTAAACCCTAGAAGCTAGCCTATGGTATGATTGTTGAGATGTAATGTTGTGCCCTATGGACTAAAGCCCTCCGGTTTATATAGACACCGGAGAGGCTAGGGTTACACAGAGTCGGTTAGAATGGTAGGAGATCTACATATCCGTATTGCCAAGCTTGCCTTCCACGCCAAGTAAAGTACCTTCCGGACACGAGCCGGAGTCTTCAATCTTCTATCTTCGTAGTGTGGGAGTCCGGCGGATATTGATAGTCCGGCTATCCGGACACCCCCTAGTCCAGGACTCCCTCACATATAGCATGTCAAATTTGAAGTTCTAACATAGGTCCAACATCATTCAAACATAGTTCTAACATAGGTCCAACATTATTCAACAGAAATACAACATCATTCAACATTATTCTTAATGTTTCATAATTATTCATAAATAGCGTTGGGGCTTCTGTCTGTTCCTTGAGCTTCATGCCATCACTTTGCTCCTCGTGCACCTTGTGCTCATTGCTTCTTATCTTCTCCTCTTGGTTGTCGGTACCTTGCGTGTCTTCTTCAAACCTACCACAGAGCTGTGCAAAACATAAAGGGTAATGAGATCATGTCAAGTGATAAATGTATAGTAGTATTTGCAAGATTTACATACCTAGCAGAACTCACAACAACAGAAGGTTGGTCGCCATTTGGAGCCTCACTTGGATCACCATTTGGACCCTCACTTGGATCACCATGATCACCATTTGGAGCCTCACTTGGATCACCATTTGGAGCCTCACTTGAATCGTCATTTGGAGGTTATTTTGGATCATCGTCAAAATCATGCGGCTGTTGATCATCATCATTTGGAACCTCGTCAAAATCCTCATCTAATGCAACCGGCTGTTGACCATCATTTTCATCATCTGTTGAGGCAACCGGCTGCTGACCAACATTTTCATCGAAGCCTTCATCGAAACTCTCTCCGAATGCTGGATCTATTGTGTTATCACAATACTTACCGAAATGACCAGGCCCACCACACCTTGTGCACTTACGCTTCCTCGCTCCAAGTCCAACTCCTTCGCTGCGAGGTCTGATTCGACTCTTCCTTGGTCTACCTGCCGCTCTCTTCAGAACTGGAGCGCAAAGCTTGAATCCAGGGTCCACCATGTACCATTGTTGTTTTCCCTCCATAGTAGGCAAGGCACGCGCGTATGTGGCTTTGAACCTTGCAACAGAGTAGTAATCATGCACATCTTCTTTGTATGTTCCTCTTTGGACACAGGAGAAAGTGATGAACAACAAGGCATGAATGCATGGCAACCTAGTTATCTGCCATTGCCTACAACTGCAAGTTCTAGCTTCTAAATCCACTGGATATCTCCATTCCCTCTTCTGTTTATCCAAATATGATATCTCTGCTGTGGTACCCGAGTAAAGAGTCACGTTCATTTCCAAGCCTGTTGTTTTCTGCTTCAGTTCATTCATCACAACAGGGATGATAATGTGGCCCATGAATTTTGCCTCGGCTATTCCTGCACGATAATGAAATTTCTGCATGTATTCTATCCTTATCTTGTCAAGAAAATCCACCACATAATGACCCTTTAGTTTCTGGATCGTTGTGCTGAAAGACTCTGCTAGATTATTGTGCACATAGTCAACTTTGCTCAGTTCATTGAATTGGCTTCTGGCCCATAACTTGGAGTGGTGTGTTTCCAAGTATTCTTTCACTTTGGGATTCATGTATAACTGCCTCAAATGGTAGTTGTGCTTCTTCACACTGCAAGTCAAAGATGATGGCCAAAAATTGTCGGTATACACCTTTCCTTTGAGTTTCTTCATGAAATTTGCAGCAAGGTGACGCATGCATTCCCTATGCTCTACTCCCGGGAACACATTGCCCACGGCCACTTCTAAACCTTTGCAGGCATCTGTATGAATGACCAACCCATTGGGATGTGCAATAGCCCGGCGCAGATTATGCAAAAACCAAGCCCAACTCTCCTCAGACTCTGTCTCCAGCACACCGTACGCAACTGGAAATACAAAACCGTGTGTATTAACTGCACAAGCTGCTACTAACTGCCCTTTAAACCTTCAAGTGAGAAAAGTGGCATCAATAGCCAAATAAGGCCTGCAGCCTGCCAAAAACCCCGGCGACAAGCCTCAAAGCAGACAAAAACCCTCCTAAAGCATTCCTTGGTCTTGTCACTCCCCTGAATGTGTACTCCACGGTGTGGTGGTCAATATCTATAATACTACCTGGGCTGGTCCTCTCCACTTCACCTTTGAATTAATACAACAATTGAAAACTTTCCTGCCAGTTACCATAAATAGAATCCATAGCATGTTGTTTACCATTGAACAACCTCATGTATGGTAAATCTATCTTGAACTTGTCTGATGTTCTTCTGCAATTCCTTTGGACCCACTTATTGGTTTTCTTTCACCCACTTCTTTACTTCTTCTGCCACCCATCTTGACTTGGCTCTACTGATTGTATCCTTCCTAAGGGTTGATTCCTGGCATGTGTGCTTAAAAGGGTTCACTTTGACCTGAACATTTGTGCTATTTTGCATTTTAGATGCGAGCATCCTCCATGGACAACCCTCAGTCGGACTGTGCACTCTATAACGTACTTGATCGCTCTTGTCAACTTTGAAAGTACATTCTACCTTGATGCAGTATGTCACAAGTGCATTTCTACACTCAGTCATGGATGCAAAAATGGTACCTTCTTCCATATGAGGGTTCAAAGGATCCCATTCAACAGCTGCAAGGTCTTCATCCTCACCCACAGCGTCATCATCCACACGGACTGCATTGTGAGCCTCATCTTGGTTTTCAGCCCGAGGTGCCCGTCATAAATTCTGAATAACATTAGAATATAGCTTCTCTTCATCAACCCTAGAATTGTAGTCATCACTGGTCCACTTCAAGGGGGACCCTATTGGGGAATGTAGTATTTCAAAAAAATTGCCTACAATCATGCAAGATCTATCTAGGAGAAGCATAGCAACGAGCGGGGAGAGTGTGTCCACGTACCCTCGTAGACCGAAAGCGGGAGCATTAAGTAACGCGGTTGATGTAGTAGAACGTCTTCGTGATCCAACCGATCAAGTACCTAACGCATGCCACACCCGCGATCTGCACACGTTCAACTCGGTGACGTCCCTCGAACTCTAGATCCAACTGACGTCGAGGGAGAGTTTCGTCAGCACGACGGCGTGGTGACGGTGATGATGAAGTTACCGATGCAGGGCTACACCTAAGCACTACGACAATATGACCAAGGTGGAAATCTGTGGAGGGGGCACCACACACGGCTAAGAAATCAACTTGTGTGTCTATGGGTTCCCCCCTCCCCCGTATATAAAGGAGTGGAGGAGGGGGCCAGCCGGCCTCATGGGGTGCGCCCCAAGGGGGGAATCCTACTCCTACAAGGAGTAGGTTCCCCCCTTTCCTAGTCCAACTAGGAGGGGAAGGAACGGGAAGAGGGAGAGAAGGAAAGGGGGGCCGGCCCTGTAAGTGCATCTAGTGCCCCTTAGTGATTTTGGTGTATTGAAGACTTGTAGGTTAAGGGACTAATGCATTTGTGAGTGTACACAGGTTTATAAGTCTATGAGGAGTTTGATATTTACAGAGAAAGTCGACCCCTAAAAATGAATGTCTTCGACTGAAGACTTTGGTATTCTGAAGACTTCCTGAAGACTTTGAAAATGAAGAAATTGGTGTGACCTTGAAGGCTTGGTATTCTCGAGGAACATGAAGCGTGAAGACTTTTGTTTTCATAGTTTCATTTTCTCTTTCTTGAATCATAGGAAAGACCGTACTATTAAAGGGGGTCGAGGAAATACTAAGGAAAATTTTCCATGTGATGCTTAACTCAAAATCCTACACCTACCAATCCCTTCGAGTGAAGCCATTGGAAATCTCATGCAGTTCAGTCAAATTTCTTCAGTGACAGAGACGAAGTTCTTTTGGTCTCCGAGGAATTTGTTCTGACTGAGGAGTTAGGAATTCGCCAGTGCAGATTGCCTACAAGTGAGGAACATGATAGCCCTGAGGAATTTGATACTCAAAATTCCGACCGTTGCTGTGCTACGCGCCAGCTGTCCCAAAATATCCACCCACCTAATGGTCATATCATTGAAGGGCATTTATGTCTTATCATGTCGGGCTGTTCCCTAGGCTATAAATAGCCGCCCCCTACAACCACTAGCTGGTTGGCTGCTCCGAGAGAAACTGGCACTTGTCATTTGAGCGCATCCCATCCTCCAAGGACTTTGAGCGAAAATCATCAAGTGAGGAAAACCCGAACCCAAACACCTACAAACCCAAAGTAATTAAGCATCACTGAAGAGATTGATCCTGCATGGATCCAATGCTTGTTACCTTTGAAGACGGTGCATCTTCCAGACGGTTAGGCGTCATGGTCTGAGCATCCAAGAGGAAATTGTGGATCGCCGAGTGACCGAGTTTGTGAAGGTTTGGAAGTCACCTAAAGACTTACCACGAGTGATTGGGCGAGGTCTGTGTGACCTTAGCTCAAGGGGAATACGGTGAGGACTAAGTGTCCTGGACTGCGTGTTTTCAGGACTGGGTGTCCGGGACTGTATGTCCTCAGGTTTGAATACCTAGCCGCCCTAACCAGACGTACAACTGTCACAACAGTTGGAATTGGTCTACCAAATCATTGTCTTCACCAAGCCTACTGGTTCTATTTCCTCAACTCTTTCATTTCCTCATTACTGTGTTGTGTACTTGTTCATATCTGTTTGAATACTTTGACTAAAGACTTTCTCAATTTCCTCAGTTCAATTTCTTCAGTCTGTTTGTCTTCATCCAGTTTATCCTGTGTTTACGCTTTCTGTACTCTGTGCTTGCTTTCATTTCATCATGATGACCATGCTTATGTTATGTTATGTTTGCATCTGAGTACTCATTCCGCTGCAAGTAGTTGTTCGCTAAGGAATTTCCTCACCCTGAAATTCCTCAGAGAAGAATTCATAAAAATCGCCTATTCACCCCCGCTCTAGTCGACTTAACGCACTTTCAATTGGTATCAGAGCAAGGTACTCCCTTGTTCTGTGAGATTTTGGTTTAACCACCTGGAGTTTTAGTTATGTCGACTACAGGTATGATCAAGGTCTCTGCTGGATGTCCTACCTTCGATGGGACGGACTACCCCTACTGGAAGAATAAGATGCGTATGCATCTTGAGGCAACTGACAACGATCTCTGGTACGTTGTGGAGAATGGTGTTCCCATTGTCTCACCCTCCCTGAATGCTTCTGATGTGAAGAGATTCAAGCAACTCGATTCTCAAGTGAAGAGCATCATATGTGGCCATCTAAGCAAAGGGCAGTATGACAGAGTGAGTGCTTTGGAGACAGCTAAGCTTATCTGGGACCGGCTGTCCAAGGTCAATGAAGGAATCTCAACACAGCGTGACTCTCGAGTTGACGTTCTTCGCAATCTCTTCAACTGCTTCAAAAGACTCGACAATGAAAATGTTCAGTAAACCTTCGATCGCCTCACTGACATCTCAAATGAGCTTCAAGCACTTGGTGCCACTGACATCACCGACCATGAGGTGGTGAAGAAATTGCTGAGATCGCTTGATTCCTCATTTGATACACTGGCACTGATGATACAAGAACGTGGAGATTACAAGTCACTTGATCCTGCTGATATCATCGAGAGGGTAAACACTCATGAGTTCTAGCTTGCTGAGAAGAGAGATCTATATGCTCCGAGCTATGGCAGATCACGTGCCTTGAAGGCCAAGGCTGTCTCTGAATATGAAGGTGAAGATTCTGGTAGCATCCTTGGTGATCCTGAAGAACTGAGCCAGGAGCTAGCATTGCTCGTGAAGAAATTTCAAAAGTTCTCAAGGCGTGGTCGTTTTGGAAAATCCTCAAGGAGCAATGATTCCTCATCCAGTGACTACAAGAAGAGGCTATGCCACAAATGCAAGAAACCTGGTCATTACATTCAAGATTGTCCTCAGTGGGAAAAGGAATCCAAGAAGAAGAAATACAAGGATTACAGTTTTGATGACTCAAAGAAGAAGAAATCTTCAAAGTCTTCGTCATCAAAATCCTCAAAGCCTTCATCTCACAAGAAGAGAAGCTCCAAGAAGGCTCGCGCATTCATTGGCAAGGAAATGGACTCTGAGGCTGAGTCTGAGGAACAGGAGGAAGAGGAGGCATCTGAGGAGTCTGAGTCTGGTGTGGCGAGCCTTGCTCTCGCTACTGCGTTCGTCAGCAAGTACATCTTCAACTCTGAAGAAAATGGCTTCACCAACAAGGCTGATGAAGGCGATGATGACTACGGTCCCACCTATTGCTTCATGGCAAAGGGTGCCAAGGTACTCAAATATCCCTCCTCTGAGTCAAGTGAGGATGAATCTGATGAAAATCTCAAGACTAGCTACTCTAAACTTGCTAAGATTGCTGTGAAAAAACAAAAGTGTAGGACCTTGAGAAGAGGTGTCTAGAGGGGGGGGGGTGGGTGATTAGACACTAAGTACTAAAGTTGCAGTTTTTAAGTTTCTTTAAGTTTAAGTGGAGTTTAGGCACAATTTGAACATTCACAATACATATCAAGCAAGCATGCAAGGAGTATATGAGCAGCGGAAAATAAAGCATGCAACTTGCAAGAAAGTAAAGGGAAGGGTTTGGAGGATTCAAACGCAATTGGAGACACGGATGTTTTTGGCGTGGTTCCGATAGGTGGTGCTATCGTACATCCACGTTGATGGAGACTTCAACCCACGAAGGGTAACGGCTGCACGAGTCCACGGAGGGCTCCACCCACGAAGGGTCCACGAAGAAGCAACCTTGTCTATCCCACCATGGCCGTCGCCCACGAAGGACTTGTCTCACTAGCGGTAGATCTTCACAAAGTAGGCGATCTCTTTACCCTTACAAACTCCTTGGTTCAACTCCACAATCTTGTCGGAGGCTCCCAAGTGACACCTAGCCAATCTAGGAGACACCACTCTCCAAGAAGTAACAAATGGTGCATTGATGATGAACTCCTTGCTCTTGTGCTTCAAATGATAGTCTCCCCAACACTCAACTCTCTCTCATAGGTTTTGGATCTGGTGGAAAGAAGATTTGAGTGGAAAGCAACTTGGGGAAGGCTAGAGATCAAGATTCATATGGTAGGAATGGAATATCTTGGCCTCAACACATGAGTAGGTAGTTCTCTCTCAGAAATGGTAAGTTGGAAGTGTAGGTTCATTCTGATGGCTCTCTCCACAAATGAAGAGGAGGTGGAGGGGTATATATAGCCTCCACACAAAATCTAACCGTTACACACAATCTACTAAACTCGGTGGGACCGAATCGTTAAACTCGGTCAGACCGATTCATCAAATAATGTGACCGTTAGGGTTTTTGGTGGGACCGAAATGCAACTCGGTGAGACCGATTCGGTTAGGGTTAGGGCATAACGTAATCTCGATTATTTCTAAGACCGATTACACAAACTCGGTGAGACCGATTTGGTAATAAGCTTTCCAGAGAGTTGGTCAGGCAAACTCGGTGAGACCGATTACACAAACTCGGTGAGACCGATTTTGGTAATATGTTTTCCAGAGAGTTTGCATTGTAATCTCGGTAGTACCAATTGCTCAATCTCGGTGAGACCGATTTTGATAATGGACATACACAGAGAGATTACAATCCCATCTCGGTGAGACCGAGATCCCTATCGGTAAGACCGATTTGCTTAGGGTTTGTGGCAGTGGCTATGACTTTTGGAATCGGTGGTGCCGGATAGGAAGAATCGGTGTGACCGATTTTGGCTTTATGTTTAGGTCATTTGTGGAAGTGGGAAAGTGGCTGAGGGTTTTGGAGCATATCAAAAAGCACACGAAGCAAGAGGCTCATTAAGCAACGCCTCATCCCTCCTTGATAGTATTGGCTTTTCCTATAGACTCAATGTGATCTTGGACCACTAAAATGTAAAATGAAGAGTCTTGAGCTTGAAGCTTGAGCCAATCCTTTGTCCTTAGCATCTTGAAGGAGTTCCGACATCCTTTAGTCCATGCCACTCCATTGTTGAACTTATCTGAAATGTTGAACTTTTCTGAAACATACTAGATAAAAGTGTTAGTCCAACAAGAGATATGTTGACATTAATTACCAAAACCACCTAGGGAGCACTTGTGCTTTCAATCTCCCCCTTTTTGGTAATTGATGGCAACATACATCAAAGCTTTTAGATAAAGATATAAAGAGTAGCAAGTAAAGCTTTGGAAAGACATGTAACAAACATGGGCTCCCCCTACATGTATGCAATCATGTGAATATGGAATGTGGAAGCATGTGAGAGCATAAACATGATAGAGCAGGCAATGTGTTACATGTATCTTGGCCATATGCATCAGAGCAAAGAATGTTGAAGAAAATACCTTCATGCTCATGAGTCCTTCTTGCAAACTATATGTACATCAGCAAGAATTCCTCATACACATGATTGTGATGCATATACTTAACTTGTGGTCTTGAGTTGGCTTAGGATGGAATGAACCTGCGTAAACAAGGTTAGATAACACAGATACATCTACTAGCCAGAGCAACCAGAAGAAACCACAAGAATACCAAGACTGGGATGACATGTAGAGAGTGAGTACTAAGTACCCCATTGAATTAGACATGTCCCCAAGGGTAAAGATATGCAATGAATTTAAATGATCTCTTTCCCTTAGATGTCTTGCTCCCCCTGAATCTAACATGGGATACTGGGAGAAGATAGGGAACAGAGAATCAGAGCTGAAAGAAAACAGAGCTTAAAGATATGAATGATGATCAGAGCTGATAGATATGAATGACGATCAGAGCTGATGCATGCTAATGCAAATAAGCACAACAGATCAAATGAACATGTCTCTCCCCTCAAGAAGACATGTGAACATCTCTCCTCTTGAACACCAAGCATCTGGGATCCTTGAGAAATACTTTCTACTTGAGTATCCTCTCCCCCTGGAGATCTCTCTCTCCTTTTGAGGGTCTCTCCCCCTAGAAGGTCTCTCTCCCCCTTTAGGAGATGATATCTCTCTCTCTCAAGAAGGTGATAAGATTTGATGCTCTCTCTCTCTTCAGATGATAAGCTTTGATGTTCTCTCTCTCCCCCTTTGACATCAATTTCCAAGAAGGGTCTTCTGGAATCTGTCGAATGGGTTTGGTCCTTGAGACATAGACAAAGCAATGATAAAAATCTGATGCTTGTAGAGGACAAGATTCATTGAGTGGAGCTGGATCAGAAGAAACACAGAATTATGTGGCAAACTGGTTTTCCTGTTATGAAATCGGTGGCACCGAGTGGTATGCTTCGGTCTTACCGAAAAGATTCGGTTGGGCCGAAAATAACAAATCAGTGAAACCGAGTTCATCGCAAAGAAAACACTTGTCACCTCAGCTCACTAGACTAGTAAGATCTCACAAAGATTTGCAAGGAATTTACTGAAAGATGTGCAATGAATTGGAATGCAGAAAATGCAGAACAAACAGAAAGAAAGAAATCTAGATGAAGTTTTTTTGAAAGGGGAAATAAATATGCATGAGACAAATGCAAAAACACAGAAAAGAACACAAGAGAACTTCATCTATAGATGGTCGGCGACAAAGTCACCTATGTTAGAGTATATTGACTTAGGAGTCAAGTGAGATCACTTGATCATGGGTCATACTCATCGTTTAAGCTCAAAATGGGGTTGCCATTTTTTGTTTAAGCATCTTGATGTATTCACATCTTGTCGAGTTGCTTTAGCTCATGACTTGGAGTAAAGCTTCTCTAAGATGGAATAACATACCTTGGTTGGTGGTGTTGTCCATGTAGTTGAACTTGTGTGGGTTGCTCAAGGTTGATGTAGCTCATCAAGAATTTGGAGCACCACTTGGAATTTTAGTCCATCTACCTACATGGGTTAGTTCTTGCAAGGAAGAGCACTTGTGTATCCAAGAATGACAATCATGAAGTTTAACATAGATTTTTGTCAAAGGATATGTTTGAGTGGTTTCGTGCTTCCTTGTCTTCATCCACCATTGTGTAGAGACTTGGTGATGTAGAGATTGCTCAAGATATGAGTATATTACAATCTCATGGAGTTGGATTCCACCAAGTACCTACAAGAATTAGATAACATGCAAGATACAAATATATCCAAGACATAAGATATTCATCATAAGAGAAATATCAAGGATTAGTCATAAGATCATGTCTTGCATGTATCCAATGGAGTTTCTACTCCAAGTTTGAAGCATCAATGATGTTCAATTCTCCTCTTAACCTGCAAAACACTTTATCATCAAGAGGTTTAGTGAATATATCCGCTAATTGCTTTTCGGTGCGAATATGCTTAAGATCAATGTCACCCTTAGCAACATGATCTCGAATGAAATGATGACGAACTTCGATATGCTTAGTTCGAGAATGTTGCACAGGATTATGACCAGATAGCACTTTCATTGTCACAAAGCAATGGAACATGTCTCACATATATCCCATAATATTTATGAGTTTGGGTCATCCAAAGTAATTGAGCACAACATGAACCAGCGGCAATATATCCAGCTTCGGCGGTGGATAAGGATACCAAGTTTTGTTTCTTGGAGGACCAAGACACAAGAGATCTACCAAGAAATTGACAAGTACCCGAAGTGGATTTTCTATCAACCTTGTCTCCGGCATAGTCCGAGTCGGAATAGCCAACAAGATCGAAAGAAGCCCTCTTAGGATACCAAATGCCAAAGTTTGGTGTATGGATTAAGTATGTCACTATCCTTTTCACAGCCTTAAGATGACATTCCTTAGGAGCGGCTTGATATCGTGCACACATGCACACACTTAACATGATATCGGGACGTGAAGCACATAGATATAACAATGAACCGATCATTAAGCGATAAACCTTTTGATCAACCGGTTCACCGTCTTTGGTCAAGTCATTATGTCCACTAGTAGGCATGGGTGTAGACATACCTTTGCATTCTTGAATATTGAACTTCTTGAATAAGTCCTTCGTGTACTTTGTTTGAGAAACAAAGGTACCTTCCTTAGTTTGCTTGATTTGCAACCCAAGAAAGAATTTGAGTTCACTCATCATAGACATCTCAAACTTCTGCGACATTAGCTTCCCAAACTTTTCACTAAAATGAGGGTTAGTTGAACCAAATATAATATCATAAACATAAATTTGGCACACAAATAATTCTCCATTAACCCTTTTAGTAAAAAGAGTAGAATCAATTTTCCCAATTTCAAAGCCTTTTTCAATAAGAAACTTGGTCAAGCATTTATACCAAGCTCTAGGAGCTTGTTTAAGACCATAAAGAGCTTTGTGAAGTTTGTAAACATGATTGGGTTTCTTAGGATTGACAAAGCCGGGAGGTTGCTTAACATAAATTTCCTCTTCTATTTCACCATTTAGAAAAGCACTTTTAATGTCCATTTGGTACAAGGTGATATCATGATGATTAGCATAGGCAAGTAAGATGCGAATGGACTCAAGTCTAGCAACGGGGGCGTAAGTCTCACCATAGTCCATACCTTCGACTTGTGTGTAGCCTTGGGCGACGAGACATGCTTTGTTGCGAACTACTTGTCCATCTTCATCTTGCTTGTTGCGAAACACCCATTTGGTGCCGATGACGTTGTGGTTGTTGTCGGGCTTCTCAACCAATGTCTAAACTTGATTCCTCTCAAAGTTATGTAGCTCTTCATGCATAGCATTTATCCAATCCGGACCTTCCAATGCTTCTTCAACCTTCATAGGTTCAATGCTAGAGATGAAAGAATAGTTTTCACAAAAGTTAGCTAAACGAGTTTTAGAGCGAGTGATTCTCCCGGTTTGAATGTCATTGTAGATTTGCTCGATGGGATGATCTTTAGCAACTCTTGCTCGAACTCATGAAAGCTTTTGCTTGGGTCTTCGTTGAACATCTCCTTCATCTTGTTCTTCTTTTTGGCCTTCTTCATTGTTGGCATTGTCGTTCTCTTGTCGTGGTGGAAAAGGAGGTTGTTGACGTTCATCTTGATGCACTTCCTCGTTTTCTTAATCTTGGTGTGTCCCGCTTGTGGATGCTTCCGTATCAACTCTTGGTTCACCTTGTTGTGAAGTTGAAGCTTCCAGTTGGACGAACGAGGTACTCTCCTTCACCTCCGTTGGACGAACCTTGCCAATGGCCAAGTCTTGAATTGCTTCCGAAGGATCTTTGTCTCCTGCATCAATTGGCAATTGCTCTACTTGCGAGCCGTTAGATTCATCAAACTTCACATCTACCGTCTCTTCAACCTTTCGGGCGAAATTGTTGTAGATACGGTAAGTGTGAGAGTTTGAGCCATAACCGAGTAGGAAACCTTCATGAGATTTAGGAGCAAATTTAGAGCGACGATGCTTATCAAGAATGTAGCACTTTGAGCCGAATACTCGAAAGTATCCAACTTGGGGTTTGTTACCGGTGAGGACCTCGTATGCAGTCTTGCCGAGTAGCTTGTGAAGATACAAGCGATTTGTTGCATGAAAAGCTGTCTCAACCGCTTCCGCCCAAAAGTGCTTCGGTGTCTTGTACTCATCAAGCATCGTTCTCGCCATTTCGATGAGCGTCCGGTTCTTCCTCTCAACAACTCCGATTTGTTGAGGTGTGTACGTAGCCGAGAACTCGTGTGAAATCCCTTCTTCGTCAAGAAAAGTGTCCACATTTGCGTTCTTGAACTCCGTTCCGTTGTCGCTGCGAACCTTCTTGATCTTCACTTCAAATTGATTTTGGGCCTTCCTAGCGAAGTTTTTGAAGATCTTTTGGACCTGCGATTTATCATCGAGAAAGAACACCCACGTAAATCTTGAAAAATCATCAACTATAACTATACCAAAAGAATTTCCACCGAGACTCTTGTAAGAGTTGGGACAAAAGAGATCCATGTGAAGTAGCTCGAGTGGCCTCCTTGTGGTCATGATGTTCTTCACGGGATGCCTTCCTCCAACCTGTTTACCTGCCTGACAAGCACTGCAGAGTCTATCCTTATCAAATATGACATCATTAACTCCAAGGATATGATTTCCTTTAATAATCTTGTCAAGGTTTCGCATACCAACATGGCCTAATCGTCTATGCCACAACCAACCTTTTGAGGATTTAGCAATGAAGCAAGTTTTAGGTTGAGCCTTTTTAGTGAAATCAACAATGTATAGATCACCTCTACGCACACTGGTAAAGACCATTTTATGATTATCTCGACGAAACACTTGGCAATCTACTTCAGTAAATAGAACATTGAAACCAAAATCAGCAAGTCTAGATACTGAAAGTAAGTTGTAACCAAGAGATTCAACGAGCATGACATTTTGTATGGAGCTATCATGTGATATGGCCACCTTATGGAGGCCAACCACCTTACCCTTTGAGTTGTCACCCAAAGTGACATACTTTCGAGGACTATCATTATTAGCAAGCTCACGAAACATGTCTTTATCTCTGGTCATGTGATCGGTACATCCACTATCAAGAACCCATTCCTTTCCTCCTGACATATATCCCCGAAGATTTGCCATAAGACCAAAATGTCTCATTGCATCATCAAGATCGAAGTCACTATCATCATCCTCATCATAGTATCCATGTTCAACATTGTCATGTGGTGGATCAAGTCCTAGAGAGGGTGATTCATTAGAATGAGTTTGACAATGATCTTGCTTATGAATTTTTATAGCTTCGGAAATAATATCACTAATAATACCAACATTTCCTTTGGCACGCATAAGGTTTGTAAGCTCAAATAGACGATCACCAAACATGGGATCACTAGTATTCATCTCACTCAAGGCAATAGACTTATGGAGAATTTCATCAAGATTCTTCAAGGAATAATCAGGAAATCGTTCCTCAAGAAATTTCCATATGGTGTAGGCACACTTAAAGGTAGGCAAGCATCCAATCAAGTTTCTAGGCAATCCTCTAATGATAAGTTCAGCAGTTCTAAGATTCCTAATCATGTCAATTGACTCATCATGGGTAGGATGCATAGGATCAACATAAGGTGCACAAGGGCTAGCAATGTACTTGTTAAAATGATATTGATTGAAAATAACAAGCATCTCATTTTTCCATTCATGAAAATACTCTCCATCAAGAATAGGAACTCTATGTCTAGGACTCCCAATAGTAGACTCATCCATCTTCCTCCAATGGTGATTAAACCAAAGCAATGGATACCAATGCTCTGATACCACTTGTAGGACCTTGAGAAGAGGTGTCTAGAGGGGGGGGGGGTTAATTAGACACTAAGTACCAAAGTTGCAGTTTTTAAGTTTCTTTAAGTTTAAGTGGAGTTTAGGCACAATTTCAACATTCACAATACATATCAAGCAAGCATGCAAGGAGTATATGAGCAGCGGAAAGTAAAGCATGCAACTTGCAAGAAAGTAAAGGGAAGCGTTTGGAGGATTCAAACGCAATTGGAGACACGGATGTTTTTGGCGTGGTTCCGATAGGTGGTGCTATCGTACATCCACGTTGATGGAGACTTCAACCCACGAAGGGTAACGGCTGCACGAGTCCACGGAGGGCTCCACCCACGAAGGGTCCACGAAGAAGCAACCTTGTCTATCCCACCATGGCCGTCGCCCACGAAGGACTTGCCTCACTAGCGGTAGATCTTCACGAAGTAGGCGATCTCCTTACCCTTACAAACTCCTTGGTTCAACTCCACAATCTTGTCGGAGGCTCCCAAGTGACACCTAGCCAATCTAGGAGACACCACTCTCCAAGAAGTAACAAATGGTGCGTTGATGATGAACTCCTTGCTCTTGTGCTTCAAATGATAGTGTCCCCAACACTCAACTCTCTCTCATAGGTTTTGGATCTGGTGGAAAGAAGATTTGAGTGGAAAGCAACTTGGGGAAGGCTAGAGATCAAGATTCATATGGTAGGAATGGAATATCTTGGCCTCAACACATGAGTAGGTAGTTCTCTCTCAGAAATGGTAAGTTCGAAGTGTAGGTTCGTTCTTATGGCTCTCTCTACAAATGAAGGGGAGGTGGAGGGGTATATATAGCCTCCGCACAAAATCTAACCGTTACACACAATCTACCAAACTCGGTGGGACCGAATCGTTAAACTCGATCAGACCGATTCAGCAAATAATGTGACCGTTAGGATTTTCGATGGGACCGAAATGCAACTCGGTGAGACCGATTCGGTTAGGGTTAGGGCATAACGTAATCTCGGTAAGACCGATTACACAAACTCGGTGAGACCGATTTGGTAATAAGCTTTCCAGAGAGTTGGCCAGGCAAACTCGGTGAGACCAATTACACAAACTTGGTGAGACCGATTTTGGTAATAAGTTTTCCAGAGAGTTTACATTGTAATCTCGGTAGTACCGATTGCTCAATCTCGGTGAGACCGATTTTGATAATGGACATACACAGAGAGATTACAATCCAATCTCGGTGAGACCAAGATCCCTATCGGTAAGACCGATTTGCTTAGGATTTGTGGCAGTGGCTATGACTTTTGGAATCGGTGGCGCCGGATAGGAAGAATCGGTGTGACCAATTTTGGCTTTATGTTTAGGTCATTTGTGGAAGTGGGAAAGTGGCTGAGGGTTTTGGAGCATATCAAAAAGCACACGAAGCAAGAGGCTCATTAAGCAACGCCTCATCCCTCCTTGATAGTATTGGCTTTTCCTATAGACTCAATGTGATCTTGGACCACTAAAATGTAAAATGAAGAGTCTTGAGCTTGAAGCTTGAGCCAATCCTTTGTCCTTAGCATCTTGAAGGAGTTCCCACATCCTTTAGTCCATGCCACTCCATTGTTGAACTTATGTAAACATACTAGATAAAAGTGTTAGTCCAACAAGAGATATGTTGACATTAATTACCAAAACCACCTAGGGAGCACTTGTGCTTTCAAAAAGGCTTTTGAAAAGGTTCAAAATATGCTAGACAAAAGTGATGATATATTGGGTGAAGAAATGGATCGCACTAAAACCTTGACTGAAAATCTTCAGAGACTTCAGTCTAAGTTTGACAACCTTCAAAGTCATCATAACACTCTCTTATCTGATCATGAGAAGCTTTCTTATGAATTTCTTCAAAGAAAGCAAGATCTTGAAAAGCTAAGGGTGAGTTACGAAGATCTTCAGAAGGAGCGTGATTCATTACTTGCTCAACAAATCAGTGCTTCTCAGGAAGAATTCATTCCTCCATGTCTAAAGTGCATTGAACATGAATCTGCTAATTCTTCACATGAATTTTCAAATGCTTCTAATGTTACAAATTCTTCAACTGTCTCCGCAATCACTAATTCCTCATCTGAGGATATTACTAGTATCACTGATGATGCAGGGCTGAAGGAATTGTACATGACAGGCATGTACAAAGGCCTCAAAGGGCATCAGGCTCTTTGTGATGTGCTTAAAAGGCAGATCCTCAACACGAACCCTAGGAAAGAGGGTATTGCCTTTGAGAGGAAACTCAATGCTGATGGGACATACTGGAAGCCTGAGCAGTATCCCAAAACCTCATGGGTTGCTGCTAAGGGACCTTCAGTAGATCCATCTACTTTATCTGGCTTTACATGTGAATCTCCTCATTCTTCTAATGAGTCATTTGACTCCAACTATAAAATGTTCAAAAATCAGAATGGTGAAGTATTTGCTAGATATGTTGGCACTAACTGTAGGAATGGCCCCCATATGAAGAAAATCTGGGTTCCCAAAAGGTGCCTTGTAAGTCTTCAGGTGAATGTCATCATGACACCACCTAGGAAGAATAGGAACCCTATATCAAATTCTTCATATGGACCAAATTCTTCATATGGATCCAAGTCCTCATATGGACCAAATTCCTCACGTGGATCAAATTCCTCAACAGGATCAAAGTCCTCACATGAATATCATCATGCTAACACTTCTGTTTCGCAGGGAAGATCTAAGGGCTATGAATATGAGCATTTTTCTTCAAACCATTATGTTCATAAGTCCTCGAAGAATTTCTCTACTTATTCATATGCTTATCCTAACCCCTCTTATGTGAAACAAAGTGGACTGGGTTCTATGCCACCTTTCTCTTATGGATCTCGCAGAATGATGAACTCTTTGCCACCCCTTCAGATGTGGGTGGTGAAGAAAGGGAACTAATCTCTTATGCAGGGTCAGGTCTCCAGACGTGCTTGAACGTCTGAGGAATTTGCTGGAGACCTGAAAAATTGCCTGATAAGACGCAGGCTAATCATGAAGAAATGAATCCTCATTTCTCACGTCCTCATACTTTTTTATCTATTCTATTGTTTAATGAATTGATCTGATGAAATTGATGTCATATTCTTCACTGATGAAGTATATGAGTTCGTAAGCTGCACTAATTCATCTGCAGGATGATTAACCCAAAGCCAATGAGTGGGTCCTTGATAGTGGATGTACAAATCACATGACTGGTGACAAGAATCTATTGATGGATGTTCCCTTATCTCCATCACATCTGAAGCATATCATCTTTGCTGACAAAGGCAAAAGCAAGGTATTGGGTCTAGGTAAGGTTGCGATCTCAAAGGATCGACACATGGACAAAGTCATGCTTGTCAAGTCCTTGGGATACAACCTCATGTCTGTCTCAATGCTTTGTGATCTTGATATGGTTGTTATCTTTGGCAAGTATCGTTGTGTTGTGATCATGGAAGCTGACAATTCCAAAGTCTTCGAAGGCTTTAAGAGAGGAGATCTGTATATTATTGATTTCTCTACAGGACCACAACCAGCTATATGTCTACTTGTAAAAGCTTCAGAAGGCTGGCTATGGCATCGACGACTTGGTCATGCTGGCATGAGGAACCTGCACACGCACGCGAAGAAGAAGCATGTCATTGGCATTGAGAATGTCAAATTCCTCAAGGATCACTTGTGCGGAGCCTGTGAAGCTGGAATGATGACCAAGGCCAAGCATCCAGCAAAGACTATCATGACCACTACACGACCATTTGAATTGCTTCACATGGATCTCTTTGGTCCTAACCACTATTCTGCATTCACAAACGAAACATCTCTATATGGCTTTGTTATTGTTGATGATTACTCTCGTTACACAAGGGTGCACATTGTTACTTACAAATGTGGAGTGCAGGAAGTCTTCAAACGATTTTCCTCAAGGGCTTCAACCAACTTTGGTGTGAAGATCAAGTACATCAGAAGTGACAATGGAACTAAGTGCAAGAATACTGGTCTTGATGACTATCTTGATGAACTTGTTATTACTCATGAGTTATCTGCTCCTTACACTCCTCAGCAGAATGGCGTGATGGAGCGCAAGAACATGACTCTTGTTGAAATGGCTCACGCTATGCTAGATGAATACAAGACACCTCGTCATTTCTAGACTGAGGCAATTGATACTGCGTGCCACATCATCAACAGAGTATATCTTCAAAAATTCTTCAAGAAGACTGCATATGAACTCCTCACTGACAAGAAACCCAATGTGAGTTATTTCAAAGTCTTCGGTGCTAAATGTTGGATTAGAGATCCTCATCACAACTCTAAGTTTGCACCGAAAGCACATGAAGGTTTTATGCTTGGTTACGGAAAGGACTCGCACACCTACAGAGTCTTCAACAACGTTCACCACAAGATTGTTTAAACTGTAGATGTGCGGTTCGATGAAACTAATGGCTTGCAAAGAGAGCACCTACCTTCTGTGTTAGATGAACAGTCACCTGAGGAAACTATCAAGTTCAAGGCTACTGAGGATGTCATTCCTACCAAAGAATCTGCTGAAGAAGTCATTCCTGATCGTGAAGAACATCATGCTGATGCACCTGAGGAAAATAATGCTGAAGAAAATGCTGATCAAATTTCTCAACGGCAACTAGCTCATCCTCGTGTCACAAATGAAGTGTAGATTGAGAAAATCATCAGTGACATCAACATTCCAAGTCCTCTCACACGCTCAAGAGCTTCTCATTTGTCTAACTTTTGTGGGCACTTTGCTTGTCTCTATCACAGAGCCGACTAAGGTAGATGAAGCATTTCTGGAGCCTGAGAGGATTCAGGATATGCAAGAGGAATTGCATCAATTCGAGCTAAACAATGTATGGGAACTGGTCAAATGTCCAGATCCTCGCAAGCATAATATCATTGGCACAAAGTGGATCTACCGCAACAAGCAAGATGAAAATGTCCTTGTGGTGAGGAATAAGGCACGGCTTGTAGCTCAAGGCTACACACAGGTTGAAGGAATTGATTTCGATGAAACATTTGCACCTATTGCTAGACTTGAGGCTATTCACATATTACTTGCTTATGCTAACCATCATGACATCATCTTATATCAAATGGATGTGAAAAGTGCATTCCTTAATGGTAAGCTTGAGGAAGAAGTATATGTTGCTCAACCCCCAGGTTTTGAAGATCCAAAGCATCCTGACAAAGTCTTCAGACTCAACGAGGCCCTCTATGGCCTCAAGCAGGCCCCTTGGGCGTGGTATGATACTTTGAAGGAATTCCTCATGAAGAAATGCTTAAAACCCGGTTCACTTGACCCAACTCTTTTCACTAAATCTTATGATGGTGAATTGTTTGTGTGCCAAATATATGTTGATGATATTATCTTTGGCCATACTGACCAGCGTTATAGTGATGAATTTGCCTATATGATGAGCGAAGAATATCAAATGTCTATGATGGGAGAATTGAAATTCTTCTTAGGTCTTCAAATTTGTCAACAGCGCAATGGCATATTCATATCTCAGTAGAAATACCTCAAGGATGTATTGAGGAAATTCGGCATGCAAGATTGAAAAGGCGTCAAAATCCCTATGCCCACAAATGGCCATCTATGCACTGATGAAACGGTATTGATTTCGATCAAAAGGTATACCGCTCTATGATTGGTTCTTTATTGTACTTATGTGCATCTAGGCCAGATACTATGCTTAGTGTTTGCATGTGTGCCCGATTTCAAGCTACACCGAAGGAATCACACCATAAGGCTGTGAAGCATATTCTTCGATATCTAGCTCACACACCAACACTTGGATTATGGTATCCCAAGGTCTCGGCTTTTGATCTCATTGGATATTCAGACTCTGACTATGCTGGTGATCGTGTGGATCGCAAGTCAACATTTGGCACATGCCATTTCCTTGGACGATCCTTGGTTTGTTGGTGCTCAAAGAAACAAAATAGCGTATCACTGTCTACTGCTGAAGCTGAGTACATTGCTGCTATTTCGTGTTGTGCTCAATTGCTATGGATGAAGCAAACTCTCAAGGACTACGACGTAAACATGAAGAATGTGCCTCTCTACTGTGACAATGAGAGTGCCATCAAGATTGCTCATAACCTAGTTCAGCACTCAAGGACAAAGCACATTCAGATTCTGAAAGTGCGTTATATCGACTAGAGGGGTGGTGAATAGGCGATTTTTATGAATTCTTCACTGAGGAATTTGCTGGTGAGGAAATTCCTTAGCGAAGAACTACTTGCAGCGAATAAGTACTCGAAATACGATAATGAATACAAGCATGGTCATCATGATGAAATGAAGACTAGCACAGAGTATAGAAAGCGTAATCACAGGATAACACAAGATGAAGACAAACAGACTGAAGAAATTGAACTGAGGAAATTGAGAAAGTCTTCAGTCAAAGTCTTCAAGCACAGATATGAACAAACACTCAACACAATATGCGGAAATGAAAGGGTTGAGGGAATAGAACCAGTTAAGTTGGTGAAGACAATGATTTGGTAAACCAGTTCCAACTGTTGTCTCAGTTGTACGTTTGGTTGGAGCGGCTAAGTATTTAAACTCGAGGACACGCAGTCCCGGACACCCAGTCACTGAGCACGCAGCTCAGGACACCTAGTCCTCACCGTATTCTCCTTGAACTAAGGCCACGCAGACCTCGTCCAATCACTCGTGGTAAGTCTTCAGGTGACTTCCAAACCTTCACAGACTTGGTCACTCGGCAATCCACAATTCCTCTTGGATGCTCTAGACCATGACGCCCAACCGTCTGGAAGAAGCACAGTCTTCAAAGGTAACAAGTGTCGGATCCACGCAGGATCAATTTCTTCAGTGATGCTCAATCACTTTGGGTTTGTGGGGGTTTGGTTTTGGGTTTTCCTCACTTGATGATTTTCGCTCAAAGTCCTCGGAGGATGGGTTGCTCTCAAATGACAAATGTCAAGTTCTCTCGAGCAGCCAACCAACTAGTGGTTGTAGGGGCGCTATTTATAGCCTAGGAGCAGCCCGACATGATAAGACATAAATGCCCTTAAATGATATGACCGTTAGGTGGATAAGATATTTTGGGACAGCCGCCAAGAAGACAAAGAACGGTCGGAAATTTGACTCTCAAATTCCTCGGGGCTATCATGTTCCTCATTTGTGTAGGCAATTCGACTTGGCGAATTCCTAACTCCTCGATCGAGCAAGTCCTCAAGGACTGGAAGAACTGCGTCTCACATCAAGAAATTGATCGAATCTGTATGAGATTTCCAATGGCTTCACTCAAAGGGATTGGTAGGTGTAGGATTTTGAGTTGAGCATCACATGGAAAATTTTCCTTAGTATTTCCTCGACCCCCTTTAACAGTACGGTGTTTCCTATGACTCAAGAAAGAGAAAATGAAACTACGAAAACAAAAGTCTTCACGCTTCATGTTCCTCAAATGAATACCAAGTCTTCAAGGTCACACCAATTTCTTCACATTCAAAGTCTTCAAAAAGTCTTCAAAGTATCAAAGTCTTCAGTCGAAGAACTTCAGTTTTAGGGGTCAACTTTATCTGTAAATATCAAACTCCTCATAGACTTATAGACCTGTGTACACTTACAAACGCATTAGTCCCTTAACCTATACGTCTTCAATACACCAAAATCACTAAGGGGCACTAGATACACTTACAATCTCCCCCTTTTTGGCGATTGATGACAACATAGGTTAAGTTTTCAATAGGGATAAACATATGAAGTGTAAATACTGATATTGAGGAATTTGATTTCAAGATATAGAAGAACTCCACCTGAAGATGTGCATAGTGAGGAATTTGCTTTTGAGGCAATGCACATTTGAAGAGTTGAATCATGGAGATCTCCCCCTATATCTTGTAATTCATACACGCATTTGATATATAATATGAAGAATTTGAAATGCATGATGAAATATGGTGCCTGATGAGATGCAGCATGCGTGCAATAATATTAACAAGGAATAAGCATGCAGAATAGCACACCAAAAGTATCAGAGCATAGTGCATCAAAAGTATCATAGCACCATCCAAAAGTATCAGAGCACCATCGGGTTTAAGATTACAACTCGATCCAATAAAAGTTTCGGAAGAACGAGAGTTGTAACTTAGAAAAAAACGCCCTTAATATAACCCGCTTGAAGACTAACTCAGATTTCTCCCCCTTTGGCATCAAATGACCAACAGGATTGAAACTGAGGACTAACGCCCCTGAAAAATTTCAAGTCGATGGAGGAGCGCCAGTGTTGTCGGGGTTGTTTGTTGTAGCAGGGCCTGCCGCAGTGTCGTCCAAATCTTCATACTCATCAGTGTCATGCGATGAAGAATAAGAGCTGGCCACCAGATCAGGAACTTTTGACCCTCTTGAATTTCTTCGGTGGAGGTGCGCAGACCACCAAGTTCTTCCTTGAGACCCATAGTCTTGATTCTTCAGCGCTATAGACATGAGTGAGGACAGCCCAGTGCGGTTGAGGGTTTCATGAAGGTAGTAATGGTTTTCTTCACTGCATTATGGGTGGAGGTCATGTTGTGAAGAATTGCACCAAACCGACGCTTTACCCATTTGTGATTGCGATCAACCTTCCGATGAAGGCGAGGAGTAACTCACGGTCGATCATCACCACAGGTGTTGTGGCTTGAGGATTTTGCTTAGCTGAGGTATTTGCGGCGGTGTCATGTGTGGCGAGTCATCATTGGTAGAGTAAGATGTAGCGCATTTAAATTGACCATCCAATGGACGAATACCTTCATCGATCACAGCAGCTGCCTTGCCTTTATCATCGGTGATGAAACGGCCGCTTGAGGACTTCAATGGGAGGCAAGTAGCTACCATGGTTGAGTGTCGACTTTGTAATTCAGTGAAGATCTTGCCCTTATGAATCTCATAATCCAAGGCGCATAGGGCTTCAGCTCGAAAGGTGACATAGCAACATTGGCCAGAGTCCTCATGAAGAAATCATGGAAGTTGACGGGAACGCCATGAATGATGTTGAAAAGCATGTTCTTCATGATGCCAACGACATCTTCATCATTTGAGTCGTGGCCTTTGATAGGACTCATTGTCTTCATCAGGATGCGATAGACAGTCCGAGGCACATAGAGCAATTCCTTGACGAGGAATTTGGTTCGTGGGGCCTGCCCAGGCTTCAAAGGCTTCATGAGCACTTGCATATAGTGATTTGTCGATTCAGGTCATTGTAGATGCAACGTGCCTTTGTCATGGGGAGGATCAAGAGGAAGGACACGAAGCAATTCAGTTACGGTGCCTTGTAGTGAGTGTTTTCAGTCATCAATCCAACACCCATGAATTGACATCTTGGCGTCTCGGTGATATGCGATGTAGCGTAGAATCAAGAATGAGTTCTTCATTCCAATCACAGATGTCAGTGCAGAAATTGAGTAATCCTGCATCGTGAAGAACACTGAGGACTGGCTCGAAGCATGGAAGAGATTCCATATCCACGTGAGGAATATGTTCATGATCGAAGATTTTGTCTTTGTCAAACAACACTGAGGAATAGAAGTTGGCTTGACTTGCAGTCCAGAAATTCCTCTTCCTTATGCGAGCTGAGTCATAGGGGTTGTAGTCAGTGAAGAATACATGCTTGGAAAAGAAGTCTTCAGCCTTGAACTTCTGTTTGCTTGAGAACGGATTCTTTGGCTTCGGCAGAGGAATATCAGTGAGTTGCATCACCACCTCAGGAATCGCGAACTCAGGTTCTTCAGGCTGAGGAATTTCTGGTTCCTCTTCTTGTGCGACCTGATGATCACCAGCAGCAGGTTCTTCAGCACTAGCGGCTGGAATATCTTCATGAGCAGAGGGAGTGGGATGAGTTTCTTCAGAGCCCATTTGAACTGTTGTTGCCGGGGACTGAGGAATCTGTTGGATAGGTGCGAATAAAGGAGTATTGGGATGCTGACTTTCCCAAAAGTCATCATTCATCACTGGCGTAGTGCATCCAATATCCACATCTTCATCTTGAATTTCCTCAACACCAGCCTCTTCAGCTATGAATTGAGGCATTGTCGGGGGTTGGATGCGACATATGCCAACGGGTGGCTTATCATGGTGGGGGCGAGTAGAACGTCGCCGGTGCCTGGAAACGGGATGAGGCGCAGACATGCACGCCGGCGAATCTTACCCAGCTTCGGGGCTCTCTGGGGAGATAACACCCCTACTGCTGCTCTGCGGGGTCTCCGCATGATCACTATGGTATGATAGTACAGAGGTGCTCCTTGAGCTGTTTCGGGAGGCAGGAGGGAGCAAGGCTAGCTCTCTCCCCTCTTCTATGTGTCTAAAACCTATCCAGGGCCGACCCTTTGCATGAGTGCCCCGGGGGGTTTATATAGGCCTACCCCCCGGGGGTACAACGGTAATCTGACTGGGCGTGGCCCCCAGCCGTCAGTCTCTGTTGCAGCCGTCCTCCCTGCCGGCTTCTTGGGCCCGCCGACTAGCGGGCCCATGACAGCGAGAACACATGCAAAGCACTCGATCACGCAGCTCGGTCATGGGGTCGTGGGAACAGTGCCGCCGTCTGTCAGGCGATCACTGTCGCCACTCCCCGTCCAATCTGGTTTATGGCTTGTGGGGCCCTGGCCGGGAGGCGGCCGACTCTGGGGAGGCCGACTCCCGCAGGGCCGTCTTCGGGCTCTCCGGCCATCTTCTTCTCTCTCACTGACAGGGGGCCCGGCGATCTCCGGGCTGTACATGCCGCCGTCGTGGGCACAATTACCTCGTGCACTTTGTGGCTGAAATCGAGGGCATGGCAGCGATGCGTGCCTCACCAGAGATCTCCTGGTGATGCGGCTCACTGTAGCCATGCCTTCCTCCCGTGGGTTTGAGGGGACGGCCACGTCGGGGCTGTACCCCGCATCGGTCGTCGTGTTAGGTCGCGGGCCGACTCTCATAGTCGGCCCCTTGAAAGGTCGCAAGCCCTGAGTCGGCTTGTTTCAGAGTCGCCGTCTAAGGACTCGGCTTCTTCGAAGGTCGCCGTTTAAGGACTTGGCTCCTCCAAAGGTCGCCAGCGGGGACTCGGCCTTCTCGAAGGTCGCCAGCTGGGACTCGGCTGAGGGGCTCGGCCTTCCCCGATGTCTTGAAAGATCTTGGGTCCCGGGTCAGCCTACCCGTGGCCCATTACTCCGACAGTAGTCCCCGAAGCTGGCGAAGCCCAGCGGGTGCCGCCTTGTGGGGCTTCGGCAGTTTCAATCTTCCCAGCGCCGACTCTAAGACTCGGCCGCTGTTTCTTTGGACCGCCTCGCCGAAGTCGGACTGGCTCCTCGAGGAGCCGCCGCTTCGCAAGTCGTGGCGGGAAACTGGCGGTGTATCGGTTACGCTTCCCTGCCATTATTGAGGTGGTCCTATCGCATGGCGCCACATGGAGGCGATAGTTTGCCTGCCCACGCGCGCGACGGGTCGGGCCGCCAGGTGGGGCCCGCCACTACCGTGCCTCGGCTCCTGAGCGGATCCGCTGTGGCCGAGGGCGGTTGGCATCCCCACGTCGTTATCGCGCGAGAACCGTGGGGGTGATCGTGGGCGGCGTGGGGCGCGCGCGATTAATCCCCACGCGCCTCGGCTTCTTAGCCCGTTGGGCTATAAGTAAGCGGGGAGGCGGCGGCAATGTACGCGCACCCTTTCCCCCGCTCCCCTGCCCTTCCTTCCTCCTTCGCCGCGAGCGGCGGCTTTCTCCCTCCGCCGTGAGCCAAAGTGCCCCTTCTTGCCAGCGATGAGCTCTTCCTCCGCCGCGCCCCCCACCTCGCGCTCCGGCGTGTGGGACGGCTCGGACGTGGGGGCGGAGGACATCGAGTTCCTTCACCAGACCCGCCGCCTCCCGAGCGCGGACTTGGTGCAGGTCCGTCCCGCGCCGGCGGGGGAGATCCGGCCCGCGCCGGCGGAGGGCGAGCGGGTCATTTTCCGCTCGCACCTCATGCGCGGGCTGGGGCTCCTAGCGAGCGGATTCTTCCGCTCTTTTCTCGAGTTTCATAGCTTGCAGCCGCACCACCTCACCCCCAACGTGGTGGTGCTCCTCTCCGCCTTCGCCACCCTGTCGCGAAGGCTACATCGGCGTTCTCCCCACCACGGGCTGTGGGGAGTTCTTCTCTTGGCTCGGCACTCAGGCCGCCCGGCCTTGCGCCGCAGTCAAAGGCGGCACCTACATCGCGGTGTGGCGCACGACGGCCGACAACCCTTTTCCGCCCATCCCGCTGGTGAAATCGGTGAAGATGTGGCAGAAGACCTACTTCTCGTGAAGAACGTCTCCACCGACGGCGATCGGGTCAACTGCCGCCTTTCAACCTCGAGCCACCGACCGCCGGCTGTCGATTGGTCCCATCGGCGAAGTCACTTTCGACCTCCGGAATCGGCGCCGTGGCGCGACTCCGAGTCATGCTGCAGTCGGAGGGGCTCGTCGCCTCCGATCTCCTGGCCGTCTTCGTGGCGTGCCGGGTTCTTCCGCTCCAGGGCCGGCCTCACCTCATCTGTCAGATGAGCGGCCGGTACGATCCAAGCCAACTGTGCACCAAGGACATGCCGCGAACTTGGTGAACCACATCGCCCACTGCGGGTTCACAGAGGAGTGGCAGTTCGGCAAGGAGCTGTACTCGCGCGACAACCCCCCTCCAATGGTAAGTCGCATCTGTATGCAGCTTGATCTTGTTTGCGCCCGACTTCGAGCTCCGATCTTTGTTGGCGTCTTCTGAGCAGAACCCTCGCACGGCGCCCGCAGCCGGCGCCACAAGAGAGCCGCGCGACTACATCCCTGACCGCGAGGTCAGCGACGTCGACGACCCCGATTTGGGGGCCGCGGCGCTGGAGGCCGATGCCGAAGGTGGCAGAGAGGGGGTAGACGGCGGCCTTAAGCCATCGGCGACCTTCGCCGACTTGCCCGAGGACGACGTCGACACGGAAGTCGTCCCGCGCCACCAGCCGAAGGTCGGCTCCTCCAGCCAATCCGGCGCGAAGAGGCGTCACGCCGGGCCGAGTGCGCCCGGCGGCAAGTCGAAGAAGTTCAAGGGAGCCGCCGCCGCGACCAAGCGAGAGGAGGCGGCCGCGAAGGCCAACCGCTTCCGGAAGGAAGTGAGAAGGCCGCCACTAGTTTCTTCGTAAGTCCCTTACTCCTTCATTTCTTTTCTGGATCTCGCTTGAGTCTTTCTGATTTCCTTCCAATCTTCTCCAGTGCTCCCCTTTCCCTTGAGAGAGTCGCCGTCCCCTCCGTCATGGGGTCGGCGGAGACGCCTGCTGTCTGGCGGCGGATTGATCCCGCCGCCGACCTTCGAGGCGACGGCACGCAGAGAGAAGCGCGAGGAGGAGGAGGCTGACCGCCTGGAGAAGGCGGAGGCCGAGAAGGCGGCCGCCAACGCCCAGCGGCACCTGGAGGAGGCCGTGGCTGCGGCCGCAGCGAAGCGGCATGCCGAGGAGGTCGCGCGTCGTCGATCGGCGATGCTCGTCCCCCCACTATCGTCGGCGCCGCCGGCCCCTGAGTTCACGGGGCAAACAGGGGAGGTCGGCACCGCAAACCCTCTCGCGGAGGAGGGCGGCGACGTCTCAGGCTCGGATACTCACGCGCCGCCCCCGCCGCCCCCGCCGCCTCCGTCTTCAAGGCCGCACGGCAAACAGCTGGTGGACCCGCAGGATCCTCCGACTGCGGACGACGCCGACGCAAGCTCGCTTCTTCTCGCGCGCGCGCCAAGCCGCGGATTGAAGGGACGAACTCAGCGCCGCGAGCTCGGGAAACCGGCGCTGCAAGCTCGGCGAACTTGGACGTCGAGGCCTCAAGTGCCGCGCCCACCGGCTGGCTGCGTGAAGGCGGCACCGGGCCTCTGAACCAGGCCCTTCTGGACATCCAGTCGAACCTGCGCAAAGAGGGCGACGCCCTCCAACTCTACACCAAGGCGCATCTGGCCCTGCGGACCTCCGTCCAGGTATGTTTCGTTTTTCCTTTTTTAGTTTCTGTCTTTTTCCATGGGGGCGCGCCAGCGCACCCACTGGGTGTAGTCCCCGAGTTCGGCGTCGGCTGCTGAGCAGGCGACTCGGAACTCCTTCTAGCGAGCTCCGAAGGCTAACTTTGCTTTGCCGGTCTTGCACGAATACCACAATCTCCGCGCTACTGCCTTCAACCGCAATGTTGAAGAGCTGAGGAAGCGGACCGCCGATCTGACGGAAAGTCGAGGTGAGCCAATTCTTCCTCCTTCAGGCGGCGCTGGCGCCTGCATGGCTGTAATCCCCGAGATTCGGGCCGATGCTGGCAGTCGGGCGGATCTCCCGACGACTTTCCTTCTTTCTTGTCCATGAAGCGCTTGGCGCTACCATGGCTGTAATCCCAGATTCGGGCCGACTCTCGAGTAGTCGAGCCGGATCTCCCCGGCGACCTTCTTTACTGATGACGTTCTTGTCTCTCGATCTTCAGACGCCAATGCCGCCCTCCAGGAGCAGCTGAACAAGGCCAACACCACTCGCCGCGCCAAGGAGGAGGAGTGCGACAAGCTCGTCCAAGAGCGCGACCTGCTGGCGACGCAGCTGGCCGAGCAGAAAGAGCTGCTCCGGAAGGCGCAGGAAGACGCCAAGTCGCGGGAAGATGCCCTCATAGCCGAGTTCGAGGTCGGCGCCCGCTGACCGACCGGGAGGCGATGCGACCTCCGGCTACCACGAGCTCAAGGACATCGTCGACGGTAATTCTTTTTTCTCTTCTTTGGCCTTCCGACTCTGTGTCGGGCTGATTTTGGGTTTTTCTGACTGTCTTTCCTTCTATCTCGGCAGACTTCTTTCCCGGCCACTCGCAGGCCGTTCCTCTGGCCATCGAGGCGGCTCGGGAGGAGCGAAGGGCGAAGGGCGAAGTGATTGCCGCCAATGCCCCCCGAACCATCGACGAGCAGCTTCTGAGCATCGGGGCTCGCCTTCGTCCTGCTCATCGTCTGCTGCGCCGTCTTCAACGCGCCGCTCAAGTCGTTGCCGCTCTGTGGCCGGAGGTGCCAGCTCTTCGCACCGCCAGCCGGACGGCCGACTGGCTGGAGGTCGCCGCTGGTCGCTTCGAGGCTTGGAGGGGCTCCTCGGCCCATGCCGGAGCACGCCGGGCCTTGGAGTTCGTCAAAGGGTGGTATCCTGGGCTGGACCTGACCGTCTGGCGCGTTCGGTCGAGGCCCAGCCGAGCTAGAAGTCAGAAAGGCGCCTCGTCGGCCTTGGCTGCGGCCATCGCCGAGTACACGGACACCAGTGTCTTTGTGCCCGCGGACCGGACGGCGGCGGAGGAGGTGCCGCCGGAGTGGTTCGGGATGCACCGAGTACGAGGAGGACTCGGCGAGGTGATCGGCTCCAGCACGAGGAGGAGGACGAGTCGGAGGACTGAAGCGAGTGGGGCGCCCGAGGGCGGCAAGCGGCGGCCAGCCTCGGCTGATCGTGCCTCCAGCAACGAGCCTCAGAAGGACAAGGCGGCCGTCGCTGGAGGCGACCAAGCCGAGACCGCCCAGCCGACTGCCCCGACCTCCGACACCGCCGCCACCTCCGGCCCTCCGGCTCCGGAGGCCGCCCCCTAGAGCGCTTCGGTTCTACCTGTCTCATTTGTTCTTTAAAAAACTTGTCAGTTTCGAACAATTCCACCCGCGGGGTGTATTCGGCCAAGGGCCTTATGTAAATATTTATCAAATTTCCGCCTTTCCTTGCTTCGGTTCTTTAGACTTTTTCCTTTGCCGCCTTCCTTCAGTTGCCGCCTTGCCGACTGGGCAGCCGCTCTGCGGACTGCCGCCGGGTCAAGTGCTCAGCTACTTTAGGGAGGCAAGTACTTAGTCGTTTAGAATATCCTAGCGAGTTGGCTGAAAATCGACAGGCCGACTCTCTAGAGTCGGCTATCCTTGATAAAAATTGAGACTGCGAGCCGACTGCTCGCGAGTCGGCTTGGTAAGGGGAGGCTGGCAGCCGGCTTGGGGTATGCGTAGCTCTTAAGTCCTTAGCCGTTTTTCGTGTGTGCGCTCGTTCTTTCCTGTCCCCCGCTTCCCGACAGTCACTCTGCGAGCTGCGGCTTTCAGCAGGAGACGGCTTTGAGCGCGGCACATTACTTGTCTGACTTCAGGGAGCGTTTCATAGCACAAGACAGCGAGTCCCCGGGTCGACTAGTCGGACCGGTGCGAACGATATGATAAAAGGAAAAGCATATTCGGAAGCGTAATCCATACCATACAGATAATCAAGAAGGCAATCCCCGAGCTCGTCCCAGGGGGCCTAAGGTCTTAGTACTTAATACAAAAGAGGGTAGCGCGATACATACTGCATCAACTGTAAAATCTTCGAAGAAGATTCGCGTTCCACGGGCGCTCTGTTTCTTTGCCGGAGTCGTCCCTCTTGCGTGCTCGAGGTTTCTGAGCGTCGATCAAATAGTAGGCGTCGTTCCCTAGCACCTTGCTGATGATGAAGGGACCTTCCCAAGGCGCCGACAACTTGTGCTGGCCGGCTGTTCTCTGAATCAGCCGGAGCACAAGGTCGCCCTCTTGGAATGATCTTGGCTTGACCTTGCGATTGTAGTATCGGCGCGAGACTCTGCTGGTAGATGCGGACGGCCGAGTGCCAACAATCGGCCCTCTTCCAGCAGATCAACGCCGTCTTGGCGTGCTTCTTGACCTCCTCCTCGGTGTACATGGAGACTCATGGAGAGTCGAATCAGTATATCCGTCGGAATGACGGCCGGCACCGTGAGACGAGGAAGAAGGGCGTGAAGCCGGTTGACTTGTTTGGGGTCGTCGCAGACTCGGAGGATGGCGAGCAGCTCTTGATCCAGCAGCGGCGGCGCTTCGAGTGGTTCGACCAATCGAGGCTTGATGCCGACAGAGATGAGGCCGTTGGCTCGTTCCACCTGGCCGTTTGATCGCGGATGGGCAACGGACGCTAAGTCGATCGGATGCCCTGCGTTAGCGCAGCGAGCGAGGCGCCTTTAAGCGGTTGGTGCCGTTATGCGTGATGATGCTGTGCGGTATGCCATACCGTCTTGTGATGTCGACAATGAAGGTCCTTCTGTAGGCCCGTTTAATTTCTTGATGGGCTTTGCTTCCACCCACTTGGTGAACTTGTCCCTGCGACAAGCAAGTGAGTTAGGCCGCCTTTGGGCCGTCTTGAAAGGTCCCACCATGTCCAAGCCCCAAACTGCGAAGGGCGAGCAATGGGGATGGTCTTGACGTGGAGGCGGTGAAGGGGCTTGGAGCGGAACACCTGGCACCCCTTGCATTTTTTGACTAGCTCTTTAGCTTCTTCCAGGGCAGTTGGCCAGAAGAAACCGTGCCGAAAGGCTTTGGCCACGAGCGCCCTCGAAGCCGCATGGTGGCCACACTCGCCCTGATGGATGTCTCTGAGGATTGCTTGGCCTTGCTCTGACTCTACGCAGCGCTGGTGGACACCAGTAACGCTGCGCCTGACTAACTCTCTGTTGACTATGGTGTAGGCTGCTGCTCGGCGTTGTACTTGCCGAGCCAGGGTCTCGTCTGCTGGTAGCTCCTTGTTTACTAGGAACTTGTGGATGGGCTGCGCCCATGAAGGTGCTGCTATCTCTTCAACTGCTACCACAGCGACTTGGACAAGGGTGGTTGGGCTGGGAGGCGGCGGGTTGGACTCTCTGCCGCTTGCTGGGTGAGGAATCTCTGGCCGACCGAGCAGCTCCCGGGCCGACTGGCACAATCCCCGGGCCGGGCTTGGAAGTCCCCGGGCCGACTGGCGCAGTCCCCGGGCCGACTGGCGCAGTCCCCGGGCCGACTGTGGCTTTCTTGAGGTCGCTTGCTGGGGCCTTGGGGTCGGATCCGACTATTTCTGGCGGAGCCGGCACGAAGATGGAGTCGGATTCTGGCGAAGGCTTGATAGACGGCTTGAGGAGGCGCTGAAGGGCGACGCCGGAAGGTATCGCTTGGCGAGTAGAGCCGACTCGTGCCAAGGCGTCTGCTTGATCGTTGTCGTTTCTCGGTACGTGAAGGAATTCGCACCCTTCGAAGTATCCGCTGAGTTGCTGCACCAGGAAGCGGTAGCTTGCCATGTTTGCGTCTTTGGCGTCCCAGTCGCCGGATGATTGCTGAACCACCAAGTCGAGTCGCCAGTAGCACGTGATTCGGCGAATGCCGAGTTCTTTAACAAGCCGAGTCCGTGGATGGCGCTTCATATTGGCGCGACGTTGTTGGAAGCGGCGAAGTGGATTTGCAGCATGTACTTGAGCTTGTCGCCCTTGGGGGAGGTGAGGACTGTTGGGGAACGTAGTAATTTCAAAAATTTCCTACGCACACGCAAGATCATGGTGATGCATAGCAACGAGAGGAGAGCGTTGTCTCGTACCCTCGTAGACCGAGCGAAGCGATCACAACGTAGAGGAAGTAGTCGTGACGTTCTCCTCGCGATCCGACCGATCCCGCGCCGTTACTCCGGCGCCCCGAGTTCTTGACACACGTACAACTCGATGGCGTCCCTCGTACTCGATCCAGCTGAGTGTCGAGGAGAGTTCCGTCGACCTGACGGCGTGGTGGCGATCTTGATGTTCTACGGCGCAGAGCTTCGCCTAAGCTTCACGACGATATGACCGAGGTGGAATATGGTGGAGGGGGCACCACACGGCTAAGGAACGATCCGTAGATCAAACTTGTGTGTTCTAGGGTGCCCCTTGCCCCGTATATAAAGGAGCAAGGGGGTGCGGCCGGCCTAGAGGAGGCGCTGGAGGAGTCCTACTCCCACCGAGTAGGACTCCCCCCTCCTAGTTGGAGTAGGATTGGGGGGGGAAGAAGGAAGGGGCGCCGCCCCTCCTTGTCCTATTCGGACTAGGGGAGGGGCGCGCCCTGCCCCTGGCTGGCCCCTCCTCTTCTCCATCGAGGCCCACTAAGGCCCAATAGCCTCCGGAGGTTCCGGTAACCCCGGTACTCGGTAAAATCCGATTTCACCGGAACCATTCCAACTCAAATATAGGCTTCCAATATATCAATCTTTATGTCTCGACCATTTGAGACTCCTCGTCATGTCCGTGATCACATCCGGGACTCGAACTTCTTCGGTACATCAAAATATATAAACTCATAATAAGCGTCATCGAAACCTTAAGCGTGCGGACCCTACGGTTCGAGAACAATGTAGACATGACCGAGACACGTCTCCGTCAATAACCAACAGCGGGACCTGGATGCCCATATTGGTTCCTACATATTCTCGAAGATCTTTATCGGTCGAGACCGCATAACAACATACGTTGTTCCCTTTGTCATCGGTATGTTACTTGCCCGAGATTCGATGTCGGTATCAATACCTAGTTCAATCTCGTTACGGCAAGTCTCTTTACTCGTTCCGTAATACATCATCTCACAGCTAACTCATTAGTTGTAATGCTTGCAAGGCTTCAATGATGTGTATTACCGAGAGGGCCGAGATACCTCTCCGACAATCGGAGTGACAAAACCTAATCTCAAATCGCCAACCCAACATCGCCTTTGGAGACACCTGTAGTACTCCTTTATAATCACCCGATTCGTTGTGACGTTTGGTAGCACCAAAGTGTTCCTCCGAAACAGGAGTTGCATAATCTCATAGTTACGAGAACATGTATATGTCATGGATAAAAGCAGTAGCAACATACTAAACGATCGTGTGCTAAGCTAATGGAATGGGTCATGTCAATCAGATCATTCTACTAATGATGTGACCTTGTTAATCAAATAACAACTCCTTGTTCATGGTTAGGAAACATAACCATCTTTGATTAACAAGCTAGTCTAGTAGAGGCATACTAGTGACATCTTGTTTGTCTATGCATTCACACATGTATCATGTTTCCGGTTAATACAATTCTAGCATGAATGATAAACATTTATCATGAAATAAGGAAATAAATAATAACTTTATTATTGCCTCTAGGGCATATTTCCTTGATCTCCCACTTGCACTAGAGTCAATAATCTAGATTACATAGTAATGATTCTAACACCCATGGAGTCTTGGTGCTGATCATGTTTTGCTCGTGGAAGAGGCTTAGTCAGCGGGTGCGCAACATTCAGATCCGTATGTATCTTGCAAATCTCTATGTCTCCCACGGACTAAGTCCCGGATGGAATTGAAGCGTCTCTTGATGTGCTTGGTCCTTTGTGAAATCTGGATTCCTTCGCTAAGGCAATTGCTCGATATTGTCACGAAAGATTTTCATTGGACCCGATGCACTAGGTATGACACCTAGATCGGATATGAACTCCTTCATCCGCACTCCTTCATTAGCTGCTTCGAAGCTGCTATGTACTCCGCTTCACATGTAGATCCCGCCTGACGCTTTGTTTAGAACTGCACCAACCGACGAGCTCCTCCGTTTAGTGTAAATCGTATCCGGTCTGCGATTTAGAATCGTCCGGATCGGTGTCAAAGCTTGCATCAACATAACCGTTTTATGAGCTCTTTGTCACCTCCATATCGAAAACATATCCTTAGTCCTTTTCGGTATTTCAGATGTTCTTGACCGCTGTCCAGATGATCCACTCTGGATTACTTTGGTACCTCCTGCTAGGCTTATAGCAAGGCACACATCAGTGTCAGTACACAGCATTGCATACATGATAGAGCCTATGGCTGAAGCATAGGAACATCTTTCATTTTCTCTCTATCTTCTGCGGTGGTCGGGCATTGAGTCTTACTCAACTTCACACCTTGTAACACAGCAAGAACCCTTTCTTTGCTTGATCCATTTTGAACTTCTTCAAAATTTTGTCAAGGTATGTGCTTTGTGAAAGTCAATTAAGCGTCTTGATCTATCTCTATAGATCTTATTGCCCAATATGTAAGCAGCTTCACGAGGTCTTTCATTGAAAAACTCTTATTCAAGTATCCCTTTATGCTATCCAGAAATTCTATATCATTTCCGATTAGCAATATGTCATCTACATATAATATCGAAATGCTACAGAGCTCCCACTCACTTTCTTGTAAATCTGAGCTTCTCCAAAAGTCTGTATAAACCCAAATGCTTTGATCACACTATCAAAGCGTTTATTCCAACTCGAGATGCTTGCACCAGTCCATAAATGGATCATTGGAGCTTGCATACTTTTTAGCTCCTTTTGGATCGATAAAACCTTCGGTTGCATCATATACAACTCTTCTTCTAGAAATCCATTCAGAATGCAGTCTTTACATCCATTTGCCAAATTTCATAATCATAAAATCGGCAATTGCTAACATGATTCGGACGGACTTAAGCATCGCTTCTGGTGAGAAGGTCTCATCGTAGTCAATCCCTTGAACTTGTCGAAAACCCTTTGCCAAGTCGAGCTTTGTAGACGATAACATTACCGTCGGCGTCGGTCTTCTTCTTGAAGATCCACTTGTTTTCTATTGCTTGCCTACCCTCGGGCAAGTCAACCAAAGTCCATACTTTGTTTTCATACATGGATCCCATCTCAGATTTCATGGCCTCAAGCCATTTTGCGAATCTGGGCTCACCATCGCTTCTTCATAGTTCGTGGGTTCATCATGATCTAGTAGCATGATTTCCGAACAGGATTACCGTACCACTCAGTGCGGATCTTACTCTGGTTGATCTACGAGGTTACAGTAGTAACTTGATCTGAAGTTTCATGATCAACATCATCAACTTCCTCACTACTTGGTGTAGGTGTCTCAGAAACCGGTTTCTGCGACAAACTACTTTCAAGTAAGGGAGAAGGTACAATTACCTCATCAAGTTCTACTTTCCTCCCACTCACTTCTTTCGAGAGAAACTCCTTCTCTAGAAAGGATCCATTCTTAGCAACGAATGTCTTGCCTTCGGATCTGTGATAGAAGGTGTACCCAACTGTCTCCTTTGGGTATCCTATGAAGACACATTTCTCCGATTTGGGTTCGAGCTTATCAGGTTGAAGCTTTTTCACATAAGCATCGCATCCCCAAACTTTAAGAAACGACAACTTTGGTTTCTTGCTAAACCACAGTTCATAAGGTGTCGTCTCAGCGGATTTCGACGGTGTTCTATTCAGTGTGAATCGACCGTCTCTAGAGCATAACCCCAAAACGATAGCGGTAAATCTGTAAGAGACATCATAGATCGCACCATATCTAGTAAAGTACGATTCGACGTTCGGACACACCATTACGCTGTGGTGTTCGGGTGGCGTGAGTTGCTAAACTATTCGCATTGTTTCAAATGTAAACCAAACTCGTAACTCAAATATTCACCTCCACGATCGGATCGTAGAAATTTAATTTTCTTATTACGATGATTTTCAACTTCACTCTGAAATTCTTTGAACTTTTCAAATGTTTCAGACTTATGTTTCATTAAGTAGATATACCCATATCTGCTTAAGTCATCTGTGAAGGTGAGAAAATAACGATATCCGCCACGAGCCTCAACATTCATCGGACCACATACATACAGTATGTATGATTTCCAACAAATCTGTTGCTCTCTCCATAGTCCGGAGAACGGGTTCTAGTCATCTTGCCCATGAGGCACGGTTCGCAAGTGCCAAGTGATTCATAATCAAGTGACTCCAAAAGTCCATCGATATGGAGTTTCTTCATGCGCTTTACACCGATATGACCTAAGCGGCGATGCCACAAATAAGTTGCACTATCATTATCAACTCTGCATCTTTTGGTTTCAACATTATGAATATGTGTATCACTACTATCGAGATTCATCAAAATAGACCACTCTTCAAGGGTGCATGACCATAAAAGATATTACTCATATAAATAGAACAACCATTATTCTATGATTTAAATGAATAACCGTCTCGCATCAAACAAGATCCAGATATAATGTTCATGCTCAACGAGCACCAAATAACAATTATTTAGGTCTAAAACTAATCCCGAAGGTAGATGTAGAGGTAGCGTGCCGACCGCGATCACATCGACTTTGGAACCATTTCCCACGCGCATCGTCACCTCGTCCTTTGCGGTGTTAAGCAATCCGTAGTCCTGTTTGAGTTGCAAATATTAGCAACAGAACCAGTATCAAATACCAGTGCTACTGCGAGCTCTAGTAAGGTACACATCAATAACATGTATATCACATATACCTTTGTTCACCTTGCCATCCTTCTTATCCGCCAAATACTTGGGGCAGTTCCGCTTCGGTGACCGATCGCTTGCGGAGAAGCACTCAGTTTCAGGCTTAGGTCCAGACTTGGGTTTCTTCTCTGAGCAGCAACTTGCTTGCTGTTCTTCTTGAAGTTCCCTTCTTCTTCCCTTTGCCTTTCTTCTTGAAACTAGTGGTCTTATTGACCATCAACACTTGATGCTCCTTCTTGATTTCTACCTCCAGCCTTTAGCATTGCGAAGAGCTCGGTATAGTCTTTACTAACCCTTGCATATTATAGTTCATCACGAAGCCTTTGTAGCTTGGTGGCGTGATTGAAGAATTCATCAATGACACAATCATCCGGAAGATTAACTCCCAATTGTGTCAAGTGATTGTAGTACCTGGACATTACGAGTATGTGCTCACTAATGAGAACTATTCTCCTCCATCTTGCAGCTATAGAACTTATTGGAGACTTCATATCTCTCAATCCGGGCATTACTTTGGAATATTAACTTCAACTCTGGAACATCTCATATGCTCCATGACGTTCAAAACGTCGTTGAAGTCCCGGTTCTAAGCCGTAAAGCATGGCACACCGAACTATAGAGTAGTCATCAACTTTGCTCGCCAGACGTTCACAACATCCGGTGTTGCTCCAAAGAAGCAGGCTTCGCACCCAGCGGTGCATCCAGGCGTAACTCTTCTGTGCAGAAATGAGGATAATCCTCGATTCGGACCCGATCCGTGTAATTGCTACCATCATCTTTCAACTTTGCTTTCTCAAGGAACGCATTAAAATTCAACGAACAACAGCACGAGCCATCTATCTACAATCAAACATAAACAAGCAAGATACTATCAGGTACTAAGTTCATGATAAATTTAAGTTCAATTAATCATATTACTTAAGAACTCCCACTTAGAAAGACATCTCTCTAGTCATCTAAGCGATCACGTGATCCAAATCAACTAAACCATAACCGATCATCACGTGAAATGGAGTAGTTTTCAATGGTGAACATCTTATGTTGATCATATCTACTATATGATTCACGCTTGACCTTTCGGTCTCCGTGTTTCGAGGCCATATCTGCATATGCTAGGCTCGTCAAGTATAACCCGAGTATTCTGCGTGTGCAAAACTGGCTTGCACCCGTTGTAGATGGACGTAGAGCTTATCACACCCGATCATCACGTGGTGTGCAGGCACGACGAACTTTGGCAGCGGTGCATACTCGGGAGAACACTTCTTGATAATTTAGTGAGAGATCATCTTATAATGCTACCGTCAATCAAAGCAAGATAAGATGCATAAAAGATAAACATCACATGCAAATCAATATAAGTGATATGATATGGTCATCATCATCTTGTGCTTCGTGATCTCCATCTCTGCAGCACCACCATGATCACCATCGTCACCGGTAGCGACACCTTGATCTCCATCGTAGCATCGTTGTCGTCTCGCCAAACTTATGCTTCTCGACTATCGCTACCGCTTAGTGATAAAGTAAAGCATTACAGAAGCGATGCATTGCATACAATAAGCGACAACCATATGGCTCCTGCCAGTTGCCGATAACCGGTTACAAAACATGATCATCTCATACAATAAAATATAGCATCACGTCTTGACCATATCACATCACAACATGCCTGCAAAAACAAGTTAGGCGTCCTCTACTTTGTTGTTGCAAATTTTACGTGGCTGCTACGGGCTTAAGCAAGAACCAATCTCACCTCGCATCAAAACCACAACGATACTTCGTCAAATAGACTCCGTTTAACCTTCTCAAGGACCGGGCATAGCCACACTCGGTTCAACTAAAGTGAGAGAGCAGACACCCACCAGTCACCTTTAAGCAACGAGTGCTCGTGGCGGTGAAACCAGTCTCGCGTAAGCGTCTGGCGTAATGTCGGTCCGGGCCGCTTCATCTCACAATACCGCTGAACCAAAGTATGACATGCTGGTAGGTAGTATGACTTGTATCGCCCACAACTCACTTGTGTTCTACTTGTGCAAAACATCAAACCATAGAAAAACCTAGGCTCGGATGCCATTTGTTGGGGAACGTAGTAATTTCAAAAATTCCTACGCACACGCAAGATCATGGTGATGCATAGCAACGAGAGGGAGAGTGTTGTCTACGCACCCTCGTAGACCCGAAGCGAAGCGATCACAACGTAGAGGAAGTAGTCGACGTTCTCCTCGCGATCCGACCGATCCGGCGCCGTTACTCGGCGCCCCGAGTTCTTGACACACGTACAGCTCGATGGCGTCCCTCGTACTCGATCCAGCCGAGTGTCGAGGAGAGTTCCGTCGACGACGACGGCGTGGTGACGATCTTGATGTTCTACTCACGCGAGCTTCGCCTAAGCTTCACGACGATATGACCGAGGTGGAATATGGTGGAGGGGGCACCGCTGCACGGCTAAGGAACGATCCGTAGATCAAACTTGTGTGTTCTAGGGTGCCCCCTGCCCCGTATATAAAGGAGCAAGGGGGGGCGGCCGCCTAGAGGAGGCGCGCTGAGGAGTCCTACTCCCACCGGAGTAGGACTCCCCCTTCCTAGTTGGAGTAGGATTGGGGAGGGGAAGAAGGAAGGGGCGCCCCCCTCCTTGTCCTATTCGGACTAGGGGAGGGGGCGTGGCCTGCTGGCCGGCCCCTCCTCTTCTCCCTCGAGGCCCACTAAGGCCCAATAGCCTCCGGGGGTTCGGTAACCCCGGTACTCAGTAAAATCCGATTTCACCCGAACCATTCGAACTCCAAATATAGGCTTCCAATATATCAATCTTTATGTCTCGACCATTTCGAGACTCCTCGTCATGTCCGTGATCACATCCGGACTCAACTTCTTGGTACATCAAAATACATAAACTCATAATAACCGCCATCGAAACCTTAAGCGTGCGGACCCTACGGTTCGAGAACAATGTAGACATGACCGAGACACGTCTCGGTCAATAACCAACAGCGGGACCTGGATGCCCATATTGGTTCCTACATATTCTACGAAGATCTTTATCGGTCGGACCGCATAACAACATCGTTGTTCCTTTGTCATCGGTATGTTACTTGCCCGAGATTCGATCGTCGGTATCCAATACCTAGTTCAATCTCGTTACGGCAAGTCTCTTTACTCGTTCCGTAATACATCATCTCATTGCTAACTCATTAGTTGTAATGCTTGCAAGGCTTCATGATGTGTATTACCGAGAGGGCCAGAGATACCTCTCCGACAATCGGAGTGACAAAACCTAATCTCGAAATCGCCAACCCAACATCGCCTTTGGAGACACCTGTAGTACTCCTTTATAATCACCCGATTCGTTGTGACGTTTGGTAGCACCAAAGTGTTCCTCGTGGCAGGCCGGCACCCAGCGGTGCATCCGGGGCGTAACTCTTACTGCGAAATGAGGATAATCCTCGGTTCGGACCCAATCCGTTTAATTACCATCATCTTTCAACTTTGCTTTCTCAAGGAGCCATTAAAATTCAACGGAACAACACCGAGCCATCTATCTACAATCAAACAAAAACAAGCAAGATACTATCGGTACTAAGTTCATGATAAATTTAAGTTCAATTAATCATATTACTTAAGAACTCCCACTTAGAAAGACATCTCTCTAGTCATCTAAGTGATCCGTGATCCAAATCAACTAAACCATAACCGATCATCACGTGAAATGGAGTAGTTTTCAATGGTGAACATCTTATGTTGATCATATCTACTATATGATTCACCTTGACCTTTCGGTCTCCGTGTTCCGAGGCCATATTGCATTGGCTCGTCCAAGTATAACCCAGTATTCTTAAACTGGCTTGCACCGTTGTAGATGGACGTAGAGCTTATCACACCCGATCATCACGTGGTGTCGGGACGGAACTTTGGAGCGGTGCATACTGGGGAAACTTCTTGATAATTTAGTGAGAGATCATCTTATAATGCCCGTCAATCAAAGCAAGATAAGATGCATAAAAGATAAACATCACATGCAAATCAATATAAGTGATATGATATGGTCATCATCATCTTGTTCCGTGATCTCCATCTCTGCGGCCCACCATATAAATCCACGGGCGACACCTTGATCTCCATCGTAGCATCGTTGTCGTCTCGCCAAACTTATGCTTCTCCGACTATCGCTCCGCTTAGTGATAAAGTAAAGCATTACGAAGGATGCATTGCATACAATAAGCGACCAAATATGGCTCCTGCCGATTGCCGATAACCGGTTACAAAACATGATCATCTCATACAATAAAATATAGCATCACGTCTTGACCATATCACATCACAACATGCCCTGCAAAAACAAGTTAGGCGTCCTCTACTTTGTTGTTGCAAATTTTACGTGGCTGCTACGGGCTTAAGCAAGAACCAATCTCACCTCCATCAAAACCAAGCGATACTTGTCAAATAGACTCGTTTAACCTTCTCAAGGACCGGGCTAGCCACACTCGGTTCAACTAAAGTGAGAGGCAGACACCCACCGGTCACCTTTAAGCAGCGAGTGCTGGGCGGTGAAACCATCTCGCGTAAGCGTCTGGCGTAATGTCGGTCAGGCCGCTTCATCTCCAATACCGCTGAACCAAAAGTATGACATCTTTGGTAGGTAGTATGACTTTTCGCCCACAACTCACTTGTTTACTTGTGCAAAACATCAAACCATAAAAAAACCTGGCTCGGATGCCCTTGTTGGGGAGCGTAGTAATTTCAAAAATTTCCTCGCACCCAAGATCATGGTGATGCATAGCGGAGGGGAGAGTGTTGTCCACCTAGTAGACCCAAGCGGAGCGATCTGGCGTAGGAAGTAGTGACGTTCTCCTCGGATCCGACCGATCCGCCGTTACTCCGGCGCCCAGTTCTTGACACGTACAGCTCGATGGCGTCCCTCGTACTCCGATCCAGCCGGTGTGGGGAGAGTTCGTCGGCCGACGGCGTGGTGGCGATCTTGATGTTCTGGCGGAGGCTTCGCCTAAGCTTCGGCGATATGACCGGGTGGAATATGGTGGAGGGGCACCGCTGGCTAAGGCGATCCGTAGATCAAACTTGTGTGTTCTAGGGTGCCTTGCCCCGTATATAAAAGGAGCAGGAAGTGCGGCCCCTAGGGGGCGCGGAGGTCCTCCCCGGAGTAGGACTCCCCCCTTCCTAGTTGGAGTAGGATTGGGGGAAAGAAGGAAGAGGCCCGCCCCCTCCTTGTCCTATTAGGACTGGGAGGGGGGGGCCTGGCCCCGGCCCTCCTCTTCTCCCTAAAAGGCCCCTAGGGGACTGGTCTCGGGGGTTAATAAATTGGTTAATATTCTCCCGACCATTTAGACTCCTCGTCATTCCGTGATCACAAGGGACTCCGAACTTCTTGGTACATCAAAATACATAAACTCATAATAAGCATCCCGAAACCTTAAGCGTGCGGACCCTACGGTTCGAGAACAATGTAGACATGACGAGACCCGTCTCCGGTCAATAACCAAAGCGGGACCTGGATGCCCATATTGGTTCCTACATATTCTCGAAGATCTTTATCGGTCGGAACCGCATAACAACATCGTTGTTCCCTTTGTCATCGGTATGTTACTTGCCGAGATTGATCGTCGGTATTCAATACCTAGTTCAATCTCGTTACGGCAAGTCTCTTTACTCGTTCCTAATACTTCATCTCAAACCTAACTCATTAGTTGTAAGCACAAGGCTTGGTGATGTGTATTACCGGAGGGCCGAAGATACCTCTCCGACTGGATGACAAAACCTAATCTCGAAATCGAACCCAACATCGCCTTTGGAGAACCTGTAGTACTCCTTTATAATCACCCGATTCGTTGTGACGTTTGGTAGCACCAAAGTGTTCCTCCGGTAAGCAGGGTTGCATAATCTCATAGTTACGAAACATGTATATTCATGGATAAAAGCGGTAAACATACTAAGCGATGGTGTGCTAAGCTAATGGAATGGGTCATGTCAATCGGATCATTCTATAATGATGTGACCTTGTTAATCAAATAACAACTCCTTGTTCATGGTTAGGAAACATAACCATCTTTGATTAACAAGCTAGTCTAGTAGAGGCATACTAGTGACATCTTGTTTGTTATGCATTCACACATGTTCATGTTTCGGTTAATACAATTCTAGCATGAATGATAAACATTTATCATGAAATAAGGAAATAAATAATTTATTATTTCCTCTAGGGCATATTTCCTTCAAGGGCGGCGCCGGCTCCGAGGCAGTCCATCTTGGAGCCCCTCAAGTGCAACCCAATGGGTAGAGTCAGGCGGTGGGTTCGAGTCTCGGCCCGGTCGGCCGAGGAAATCGGGGCCCTTTGGAAACGATGGCGGTCAGGGTTGGTGTAGATGGTGTAAAGGGGCTGGATCGATGGCCCACTTGGCCCTTTCGGTAGGAGGCATCTCGACTTGATGATCTCGGCGAGTGGAGGCGGTTGAACCCCGGTTGGATGCTCTTGAAAGTAGGGTTCAGCTTCTTGGCGGCAAAATGTGCGCCGTGACATCTTGATGGTGAGGTGGTTCGCTTGGAAGGTCGATTACCTCGCTCGGAATGTACCCGGTCTCGGGGGCATTGCCTTCCTCCTTGCATCAACTTCAATGTGTCGACTCTCCGGTTGGTAAGCGGCAATGTGCAAAACATGGGCTCTTTGGGAGTCGGAAGCCAACCACCCGAAAGTCGCCCGCATCTTCTTCGGTTGGAGAAATGCCTCATCGCCTTGTGGTTCCACTCAAAAGGTGGTCTTCTTCATCAATTGATACAATGGCCGGAGCTTTCCGCCCTAACCGGTGATGAATCGGCTGATTGAAATACAGCGGTGAACCGCATCCATGGGTTTGGGTACCTCCATTCTCCAATGGCCTTGATCTTCCGCAGGTTTGCACTCTATGCAGGTTCGGAACTAAAAAGCCGAGGGCTGGCGGTGGGACTCGAATCCCTTTTCGGGATTGGGCTTGATACGGAATTGGTTGATTTTCCAAAGGTCTCTTTGAGGTCTTCCAAGCGTCCGGCCTTCCGTCTTCACCCCCATCATCCCACATAAGCGTGGGTGTTTTACGCCGAGTTGTTGAGGGCACTTTCCGGTAGCTGAATGGAAATGGGCGGCATTCCTCAAAGCCAAACATCATTTCGGTGGAAAGGCTCCAAAGCGGCGTGATGAATCCGGTCTTATCTTCTGGATTCAGCGATCGGTGATATCCACGATTCGTCTGGAAAACTCAACAGCTCGCCTTTGTGGAGTCTATAAGTTGGTCGATCCTTGGCGGGCCGAGCGGGTCCTTTGGGCAGGCTTTATTGAAATTTGGTGTAGTCGTGCACATCCGCCCCTTTATTTCTTCTTCAATACCGATCTTGGGTTTCCTTAACCCTCCGGGAAAAAACACCTCCATGATGAATCCCTTGCGAGGCCGGGCTATCTTTCTCCGGCGACTCTTCTCTTCTCTTGAAGGGCCAAAGGGCTGCGGGGCTTTAATCCGGCCTTTGGCGTGTAGCTTGTGCTCGGGAAATTCCGTGGTACACGGCATTCCCGGGGACCCGCGAAGATTCGATTCTCCGAAGAAATCGACAAGCTTCCCTTTCCTTTTTCAGGAAGGTTGCCTATAAGGATACTTCTAGGTGCTCGGGTCCAAGGGTATCTTCCCGGTTTCTTTGGGCAAAATGATTATCCCGGCTTCCGACTCCTTGGGGTCGGGCGCTCCCGGCTGCTTCCCGGCCCCGACCGGTCAAGGCAGCTTCTCGGCCGATCACCAAAGGCTTCGGGGAAATTTCTCGGCGCCTGGGCGGGCGACTTCTTTGTCGCCCGGCAATGGTCGGGAATCCCCTTGGAACTTCGGCATCTTCATCTTGAGGGGAAGAAGGGCCGGAACGGCCAAGGCAGGTCGGTGGCGGGCGTGGTATGGGTCTCCAGTCTACCCCGCGAACCCTCCGACTCTCGGCGGAAGTGATCTTTGTCTCGGGGCGTCTTCAGTCTTGCCAATTGGTGGGGAGAGGCGGGGTGGATTCCATGAAACAGTGCGGCTGCTTTGCGGCTGCCTCCGCTGATTCGAGCTTATCCATGGTGTCCTTATGCAGGATGTTTATCTTGCCTCCGTCTGCCGGGACCCCGCGGAGAAAGGCGGCCCGCCTATCGTGGAAGGTGGCACCTAGAACCAAAGGCGTGGAGCCGGACTCGGCATCACCTCGGGTGATCTGCCCGACTCGGTGATAGGCTTCCCAGCCAATCCTGGGTTGGGGACCTTGGCCCTTGCTGCGTTGACTTCTTCTTTGTTGGCCCTTCTTGGATCATCCCCCGGTGGTGAACCTCATGCTCCGTGCTCTTGGGAACTGTTTGGACTTGCCGGCCCAGGCCGGGCCCTTACTGGCGGCGGAAGCAGGCGGCCCCGGCGGTGGGGGCCAAGGCCTCTCCTTGGTGATCTGACGAGCGGTGGCACTTTTGGTGGTATGTTCGGCAACCGGCCGCTTGTTTGGCGAGGACCATCGATGCGCTCATAGGAAAAGCCGGCAACCATTGGACTTGCCGCCTTTACGCCGCGGCGGAGGCTGCCCCCGTTCCGATCTTCCTTTGCCCGACCGCCATTTGGGGAATTGTGGGCTTCCCTTGTTGTTTTTCTTTATCCCGGGTGGCGTCTCGGCCCGGGGTTACTGAACTGAGGAGTTACTTTGCCGGCCGCGTTGGCTTGGATCTCCGTCTTCATGAAAGTTCGGCCCGTGGGTACTTTGCCTATGACTAGCGGTTAAACCGAGGTTTGGGCTCGTCGCGAAGGCTTAAGCGAGAGGTTCCCTCTCGGCACCGGCCGTGAAGTACTCGATGGCCTCACCTCTGCCGCCCCTTGCAGGAAGGGAGTTGCCCGGTAGCGTGAGGTAATCGGCGTGTTGATTCTTGAGGCCTTGCCTAAGGAAGTGGCGGGCTTGGGAATCGCTTTACATCTTTGGTGAAGTTGCAAATGAAGGCGGTGAAATCAACCCAGCTATTGATCTTTGGGGGCCGGGCTGTTCAGCCATGTCGGGCCGTGCCACGGCCAGAGAAACATACTTCCGGCAACCTTTCGCTTGGCCGTTGGCGTTTGGCGGTTGGGTAGTCTATCGGCCCAATCCTCCGGTTTCCACGGGCGGTGTCCGGGTATCCGGGGGCGTGAACCCTTTTGGGAAGGGCTCATCTACGTCGGGGCCCGAAGCAAGGGACCCCTCTTTCTTCTTCTAATGCCGGGGATCTGTGGGTCGGTCGATCGGTGGCGGGCCATTCTCTCCGACTCCCTCTGGCGAAACCTCAGTCGGATGCTCCGGGGCGGGCTTCGCCGCTCTCTTAAAGGTGGGGGGGATAATCATCTCCCGTTCCCTTTGCTCAAAGGGCCCGTCTTTTCCGCTAGATGGTGTCGCAGTCTGGCGGTGGCTGGCAACGGCTCCTTCTCTTTCCTTCCCGGGACTCCGCCCGGTGGGTTCCGGGAAATCGGCGCCTGGTCTCGGCGAGGGGAAATGGTTGACTTTCTTCCGTCTGGGCCTTTCACCGGTTTTCAGCAACCACATCGAGCTCTTTGGACTCGCTCCGTTATTACAGCGCTCCGCCTTGAAATTCTTGATTCTTGGTCACGGCCTTGGCGTCGGATTTCTCCGCGGGGTGGCGTACAGGCGTTCGCCCGAGCAAATCGGCGGTTAGCCTCCGGACCGCACCTAGATGGCTCGGCCCGGTTCGGGCCGGCGAGCCGCCTCCCGCGATCCATCTTTTGGTATGCTTGACAAGCGTCTCGCGCGCCCTTCGCCGATGATCGAAGGCGGCGTTCTTCAACATCTTGCGTCCGTCCCGGAATGGGCGGGCTAGGTCTTCGGGGGCGGCGGCCGGTCTGGCGTTTTTCGCCGGAGTGCTCGTGGCCAATGGCGAGCACCTCCGTGGGCGCTTTGCAACTCTCCTCCGTGCAGGCGGCTTCGTGAACCCCGTTTTGGGAAGATATCAGCGTTCGTGGTCGACCAACCATCGGGTCGGGAGGGCCCTCCGAACTCCAAATCCGGGGCCTCGCCCCCGACTTGGGTTGGTCGAGGAGGCCCGTGAAGGTTCTCGGAGCCACCCGTTCACTTTCGGTGCGAGCTCGTCGTGGCGCACCTCACCCGATGAGTTGGGGAGCCTTCATGGCCCCTTGGGCCCAATACCTTGTCGTCCCGGACTCCCCATCTGGCCCGGTTTGCCTTCGCCCGGGAGGGAAAAAGGGTTCCGTCGAGAAGGTCTCGGCGGTGCACCTCACCCCATGGTGGGCGCCAAATGTCGGGGGTTGGATCGACATATGGGGGTGGCTTATCATGGTGGGGCGGGTAGGCGTCGCGGTGCACAGAAAGCGGGATGGCCTTGAACATGCCAGCCGGGAATCTTACCCCCGGGGCTCTCGGGAGATAACACCCCCTACGCTGCTCTGCGGGGTCTCCTTGATCACTATGGTATGATAGTCCAGAGGTGCTCCTTGAGCTTTTTTTGGGGCGGGGAGGGGCAAGGCTAGCTCTCTCCCTTCTATGTGTCTAAAACCTATCCGGGGCCGACCCTTTGCATGGGTGCCCAGGGGTTTATTAGGCCTACCGAAATTCCGGAATTGTCCCGGTGGCCCAGTAGTCGTCTCTCTGCAGCCTTCCTCCTGGAAAACGGGGCCCGTTGGCCGGGCCAAAGGCTGGGCAACAACCTCCTTATAGCCAGGCTCGGTCATGGGGTCATGGGAGCAGTCTTTGCCCGTCTGTCGGCGATCCATTTCCCCTCCGGGGAGGCGGCCGACTCGGGGGGCCGGACTCCCCGGGCCGTCTTGGGCTCTCCGGCCATCTTCTTCTCTCTCACCGGAGGCCCGGCGTTCTCACGGCCATAATGCGGTCTGAACCGATTCCTCATGCCTGTGTTTGAAGTTAGGGGGCATGGCCAGGGCCGCGCCTCCGGAGATCTCCGGTGATGCGGCTCCTTTGTAACCATGCCTTCCTCCGTGGGTTTGAGGGGCGGCCACGTCCGGGGCTGTACCCGGAATCCCATGTTGGGTCGGGCCCTCTCATGTTCGGCCCTTTGGCGTCGCAAGCCACGATCGGCTTGTTTGGTCGCCGTCTAAGGACCGGCTTCTTGAAAATTCGCCGTTTAAGGACTTGGCTCCTCCAAAAGGTGGCCCGTAGGACCGGCCTTCTCGAAGGTCGCCGGTGGGACTGGTGAAAGGGCACCTTACGATGTCTTGAAAGATCTTGGGTCCCGGAATTGACCTACGTGGCCCATTACTCAAACAGAGCCGGTGAGGAATTTATTTGTTGAAGGGATTGTATCCCTTCAATTTCTTCATCAATCCTTCTACTAAGGCGGAGAATGATTTTCTTCATCAGATCCGCTTGGGATCTTATAGTCTTCTCAAAAGGAACAATTTCCTTTGATGACATGGAGGAAATTGGAACATCATTAATTGGATGTTCAAGTGAGCTGGTCATTGGCTTCATTTTCTTGGCCGGGAAGAATTTGGCCGGGTGATGCCTTCCTTTTCTTCCGCGGCTTCTTTCGCCTTGGTCTTCTTCCTTCATAGGCGAAAGGAAGAATTGGAGTTGGTGTTGGTGCGGGAGGGCTGAGGAATCTGGTTGATTTTCTTTGGATGGCCCGTTTCTTACGATCTCTTGGTTTCTTGACCACCCTTGTGGATGCCAAGGCAATTTCTTGATGGCTGGAATGTAGTCATCGATCTGGAACTTACATTTTCTTGGCCAGGCTGAAAGTCACCAGGATCTTGGTGTTCTTGGTTTGGCGAGTCTTGAACTGAAGATTTTCTTGTTGTAATGGGGCTCAAGTTGTCATTTTCTTTTGGGTTGATGAATCTCACTTTGGCTCCCCTTAATCAGCAAGTATGCATGAAGTCTTTCTTTGAGGCTTGAATTTAGGAGGACAGAAAGTTCCTCAGTCTCATTTGACAACATTTTTCTTGAGGAGCTTCTCCTTTACGTATTCGCTTTCTTGATCTCTCTTGCCTTTTCAATTTCCATTTCTCTTGAGTAAAAATGGGTTGACATGTGACTTTGACCGGTCGGATGAAAATCCATTGGGGTGTTTGGATCCTTGGCCAGGGTCAATTGTCGAGGTTTTCCTTGGATCCAAAAGGATGGCCAGATGTGCCTTTGGCTCATGGCCTTCCTTATGCATCTCCGATGATTTACGCAAGTTCATCATCGAAGCTTCATCATCGAAGGGCACTTGGAATCGATCTATTTCTTCCTTGGACTTGGCGAGGACCGCGTCATTGTTGCTTTAGTCTTCCGGTGTGGGGCTGATGAGGACATTGTTGAAGAACTTCTTGAGATACGAAGCAATTGAAAACCCGTAGTCCTTTGACATGGCCCGGATGCACGGGGTGAGGACTTTGATGGATCTCTTTGAGGACTTTGGTGGAAGCGATGTGATCGAGAATTTGCCGTGAGGCGTGGCGAAACTTGGCGTGAGGGTTTGTTGGTGAAGCACTTGGCTTGCGGCAGGCTTCTTTGGCATTGATTTCCTCGGTCCGACCGAGGTCTCGAAGCTTGCGGCGGGAGAATCCTCATTGAATTTCTTCTTGCCTCCTTGGCTTGTCTTGCCAATTTGGCTTGGCGCTTAGCCCATTCTTTGGAAAGTCCTCACCACTTTTAATGCTAGTGGGATCAGCTACTTGGCGGTGCCAATGGAGCTCTTGGGCATGGAGGATTGAGGGCCAAATTTCTTCATGTACTTTGGAGTAACATATTTTCCCTCCATTCTCTTGCCCATCTCCGTTCAATCCTCTGAATCGCACCTTGGCTGATTTTTATTCTCTTTGCCAAATTTGGCTTCATCGGGTGCAATAGTCCTTATATATGTCCCAGGGGATCTAAAGCGGTCATGACCTCGGGGCTTCTTTCCTCCTTTCTGGGTCTCTTTCCTTGACCATATTCTTGGATGGGAATTTGAACAATTGAACACTCTGAAGAAGTATGCAATTTTCTTTGAGGACGCTGCAAATGAGTTAAGTTGATGAGAACCTAGTGATTCAGGGCCGGACATGAGTACTGTGGAGAGTGTAGGTCGAGGAATTTGGAGAGGTCATATCCGTTCTCGGAAGATTTTTCAAAAGACAAGTTTTGAGGAATTTGGAAGTGAACCTTAAGGAATTTCACTAAGGTTCTTTGTCTTAGGTTCGAGTTTCGGATCGAAGATCCACACAAGGGAATCTTGAAGAAAATGATTGCTTAGAAATGGATCAAGAACATACAACGTGTGAGGTGTTCATAGTGTGAAGATTTGAAGAATAAAACACCTTTGAAGATTTTGGAAAGTTTGAGAATCAAAGCGAGTAATAAAAAACTTTTAATTACCGAAGTGAAGAACACGACGGGAGATGAGCGGATGTGAAGTTTCGAGTTAGATCTCCCGCCCTAACTTGGGAGAGGAAACAGCTTCGGCCGGAGTGAAGAATTTCCATAACCGTGGCAATCTGACGCGGCAGTCGAGGCTGAACTCTTCCTCACCGGCGATGGAGTAGCGGCGCTAGGGTTTGAAGCTTTGCCGAGAAAGGATTGGCGGAGTAAATGAAGTGAGGAAGGGAAGGGGTTTTTTACCCGGTGAAAACTGTTCTCCGAAGATTTTGGGACCGAACAGGCCCTGCCCCTTTTCCTTCAGCGACATGTTCCCCACGTCTTGTGTAGATGAGATCGTGTAATCGTGGATGAAAATAATAATGCATCGTGGGATGCGGAGCGGTTTAATGACAAAACCGAAAATCTGGATAAGATTTGTTTTAAAGTTTATTAAATTTCTTTTGACAAGGACAAGGTGAAGATTTTGAGCGAGTTTCAATTAGACACATGAAGAATTTGTGAATAGATTGGGTTGAGTATAGCATAGAGGGGAAGGTCCATCACATTCATTAGCAGAAAAACAATTTGAAGAATTAAAAGTGAATCTTTGAGGACATAAACTCATATATATATATATATATATATATATATATATATATATATATATATATATATATATATAAATGAAAAAAGCAGCGGAAAGCATTGAAGATTTTGCAAAGTTGAAGAATTTGAAAAGGAAAATTTCAAAAATGAGGAAAAACTCAAATTGAAGATTTTCAACTTTTTGTGGTGGCGTGAACCGTATAAGAATGATGATTTAGACACGCGTACAATTGTCATAGGGTTACGAAATCAAATTCTTCATTAATTTCTTCACACTTAGAGTGTTATTCCATTGATTGAAGAAAACATTTCTTCATGTGTTGCACATCTAAGTCATCAATTTTGCATAAGTGTTAGGATGTGTTCCCTTTTCAAAGAACATTGAAGATTCTAAGATATTTAGCTCACGCAACCTAAATCTCTTCTCATCCAAGGGCTTAGTGAAGATATCATAGCTGTTCTTGATCTTCACGTGCTTTCGATGGAGATTGCCCTTCAACACATGATCCCGAAGAAAATGATGCCGAATCTGATGTGCTTTGTCTTGAGTCTTGGCGGGTTTGAGCAATCTTGATGGCACCTCATTGTCGCGGAGGAGGCACATTCTTCACTTGGGCCCATAGTCCTTGAGGTTTGCTTCATCCAAAGCGGTTGAGCCGCAGAGCGGCAGAATTGATTCCGATGAAGCGGTGATCGCGATTTGTTTCTTGGGACCAACGGACCAAAAGATCGTCGAGGAAATGACAAGTGCCGGATGTTGACTTGCTCCACCGATCACCAGCATATCGGTCGAATATCCAATGAATCAAAAGGAGCCCTTGGGGTACCATAATCCTAGTGTTGGTGTGTGAGCTAGATATCGGAATATGCTTCCGGCCTTATGGTGTGATTCCTTGGCAACTTGAAATCGGGCCACATGCAAACACTAAGGCATTTATCTCCGATGCCATAAGTACAATAAAGAACCAATCATGGGCGGTATACCTTGTGATGAAGTCAATACCATTTCATCGATTGCATTGGCCATTTGTGGGCATAGGAATTTTAGCCCTTTGCAATCTTGCATGCGAATTTCCTCGGTACATCTTTGAGGTATTTCTCTGAGATATGAATATGCCATTCGCTTCTTGGAATTTGAAGACCTAAGAAAATTTCAACTCTCATCATAGACATTTGATATTCTTCACTCATCATATAAACAAATTCATCACTATAATTTGGTCGGTCGCCAAAGATAATATCATCAACATATATTTGGCCTAAACAGTTCCCATCATAAGATTTAGTAAAAGAGTAAGGTGGTGAACGTTGTGAAGCCATTCTTCACGAAGAATTCCTTCAATGTATCATACCCGCCCGAGGGGGCTTGCTTGAAACCATAGAGCCTTATTGAGTGCGAAGACTTTGTCGAGGTTCTTTGGATCTTCAAAACACGGGGTTGAGTAACATATCTTCTTCCTCGGGATTACCATTGAGGAATGCACTTTTCACATCCATTTGATATAAGATGATATCATGATGGTTAGCATAAGCAAAGTAATATCCGAATAACCTAATCTTAACAGGTGCAAAAGTTTTTCGAACCGCCAATCTCGATTTCAACAATCTTGTGAAGAACAATGTTGAAGACTACGTGGTGTGCGAAATCCCCTTTCTTAAGCGGAAAAACCTTCATGTGCTTTGGTTGCAAATTTAGAGTTGTGGTGAGGATCTCTAATCCACCATTTAGCACCGAAGACTTTGAAATAAATCACATTGGGTTTCTTGTCGTTGAGGGAGTTCATAGGCCGTCTTCTTGAAGAATTTTGAAGATATACTCTGTTGATGATGTGGGGTATCAATTGCATCAATCCAAAAACGCTAAAGGCGTTTTGTATTCATCAAGCATAGTCGAGCCATCTCAACAAGAGTTCTATTCTTGCGCTCCCGGCGCCATTTCTTTGAGGAGTATAGGGGCGGATAACTCATGAGTAATACCAAGTTCATCAAGATAGGCATCAAGGCGGAATTCTTGAACTCAGTTATTGTCACCCGATGTGCGTCTTCACACCAAAGTTGGTTGAAGCCCTCGAGGAAAATCGTTTGAAGACTTCACCTTCATGTTTGTAAGTAACAATGTGTACCCATGTTATCAAGAATAATCATCAACAATGACAAAACCATATAGAGATGCATCATTAGTATTGCGAGTAATGATTAGGTCGAAGGGTCCATGTGAAGCAATTGAATGGGCGAGTAGTGGTCATGATAGTCTTTTGGATGCTTGGCCTTGGTCATTTTTCCGGCTTCCGGGCTCCGCAAAGTGATCCTTGGAATTTGACATTCTCAATGCCAATGACATGCTTCTTCTTATGGCGTGTCAAATTCCTCATGCCTGCGTGACCAAGTCGTCGATGCCATAGCCAGCCTTACGAAGCTTTGCAAGTAGACACCACGGTGGTTGTGGTCCGTAAAAATCAACAATATAAAATTCCTCTCCTAAAGCCTTGAAGACTTTGGAATTTGACTTCCATAATCACAACACGGCGATACTTGCCAAAAAACAACCATATCAAGATCACAAAGCATTGAGACTACATGAGGTTGTATCCTAAGGACTCAACAAGCATGACTTTGTCCATGTGTTTATCCTTGGATTAACCTTACCAAGACCCAATACGACTTTTGCCTTTTGGCCAAGATGATATGCTTGGGTGGGTGATAAGGGAGCATCCACAATAGATTCTTGTCACCGTCATGTGATTTGTAAATCCACTATCGAGGACCCATTCAATAGTTTTGGGTTGATCATCCTGCGGATGAATTAGTGTAACACAATCTCATATGCTTCATCATGAAGAATATGATATCAAGTTCATCAGATGAATTTCATCAAGCGATAAACGAATATAGCGATATGAGGAGTGTGAAATGAAAGTTCATTTCATCATGATTTACTGCGTCCTTTGAGCAATTTTGGGTCTGACCAAATTCTTGAGGCGTTAAAGCCGTCGGAACCGACCTCGGAAGAGATTAGTTTTTTTTCACCACCCCATACGGAGGGGTGGCAAAATTCATCACTCTGCGAGCACCATATGAGAATGGTGGCAAAGATGCCAAACCATTTGTTTCACATAAGAGGGTTAGGGTAAGCATATAATAAGGGGAAATTTCTTGAGGACTTATGAACATAATGGTTTGAAGAATAATGCACATATTCATAGCCCTTAGCTCTACCTGCAAGCGAGTTGTTAACCGATGATAATCATATGAGGATTTTGATCCATGTGAGGAATTTGGTCGTATGAGGACTTGGATCCATATAAGAATTTGGTCCATATGAAGAATTTGATCTGGGGTTCTTTGTTCTTCACGGGTTGTCATGAGGAAACAAGACTTTCAACATAACTTTTGGGAACAGTTTTCTTCATGGGGAACCGTTCTGGATTAGTGCCAACATATCTAGCAAATACTTCACCATTCGATTTTTGAGCAGGTTTATAATTGGAGTCAAATGACTCATCGAAGAATGAGGAGATTCACATGTAAAGCCGGATAAGTTAGATGGATCAACTGGAGGTCCCTTTGACAACCCATGAGGTTTTGGAAGTCTTTTCGGGCTTCAATATGTTCCATCGGCATTGAGTTTCCTCTCAAAGGCAATACCCTCTTTCCTAGGGTTTACTTGAGGATCCTTTTTAAGCACATCACAAAAGTCGATTCCCTTTGAGGCTTTTGTACATCCTGTCATGTACAATTCCTTCAACCCTGCATTGTCGGTGATACTAGCAATGTCCTCAAATGAGAATTAGTGATAGCGAGGCAAGTGAAGAATTTAAAAGTTCAAGCATTGAACATTCGGTGAAATTAAATTCATGTTCAATGCACTTTAAGCATGGAGGAACAAATTCTTCCTTAGAACCTTTGATTTGTTGAGCTAGTAATGAATCCGCTCCTTCGAAGATCTTCATAACACACTCTTAGCTTTTCAAGATCTTCCTTTCTTTGAAGAGATTGGGAGCTTCTCATGATCTTGCTTTTCTTGAAGAAATTCATAAGAAAGTTTCTCATGATCAGATAAGAGAGTGTTATGATGACTTTGAAGGTTATCAAACCTAGTGAAGTCTCAAGATTTTGATCGGGGCTTTAACCACGAACCCTCTATAGCTAACATATGCTCCCGAAATAACCATGCGTTCTGTTGAAACCCCCTTCCCGATTGTCTTTTCCACAACCAGTTCCCTATGAATAAGTGCATAGATTAAGTAACTTCCCTTAAACTTTCTTGAGATCATCCCTCACCGCTATTAACAAGGGCGTGCACACCGCCCCCGGAATCCCTGCCGTTGCGCCCCATATCCACCGCAGCCGTTCATGACTTACCAAGCCCGATCCGGATTCCCTCGGTTCCCATATAACACCCCGATGCCGCGCCATTATCACACCCACCGCCCGTCCCGTGCAACCATTCATGAGTTGGAGCCCGATTTGGATTCCCTTGGATCCCCGTCCTCCACACTTGGGTTGCCTCAAGCCCAGGGCCTTGGGGTGGCTTTTAATCCGCACTAACCAGGGATGGCCGCCGCCCGACCACGGATGGACACCATGCTTTCCTACATCTCTAGCAGCTGCCATTTTCTTTGGTTATTTAGTTGTTTCAATTCTCGTACTACTTTGAATTTCTTAATTTATTTGATCAGTTCTTTCTTCGTTGAATCTATGCCGGCGTGGCCGTTCCTCAACTACAACCACTCTTTCCGGTTGCGATGCCATAGGTTCATCCCCCGCCTCACTGTGTCGTCCCCTCAATGAAGGTGGTGATCCCTTTTGAAAAAAGAAAAAAAAAATGTGATCCCTTTTCCCAAATAAAGCCTGTACCCCGATTTCTACAACATTATTGACACTTGATTTCCTAGATGTTTTGCAAATTAGAGCATCCTTTAGCTCATCGTTGAATTAATTAATTTTTGGATTGGGAGTATGTCCATCTATATTGATTCGATAAATTCATAAATATTAGTCTTGCCATGGTTACTTTTTGGCTATTGTTCCTCTAATTAGTCCTCTAGAGTACAAATTTATATGCAAATCTGGATGATTGTTTTTTATGTCAACTGTATGCAACATTGGGCCTGATTAGGGGTGTAGCTAAGTGTTTTAAGCAAATCCGGGAGGCCGAGAGGACCCTACCTTGATATTAACACTAAATAGAGTCAAACAAAGGCGGAGCTTTTGTTTCATGCAGCCCATTTAACTGGTGTGCCTGGCGAAACAATGGGAAGTCAGTCTGAGAGAAAACATGATACAAAATAATGGAAAAAAGAAAGGACTGGGTAACGCCAATCTCCTTATCCATTTACGATTGAACTAAGCTCTTTCTTTTTTTCTTGGCATTGATTTTCACCGGTCCGCACATTGATATACAACAATTTAAGTGGGACTCTAATGTTGTCTAACAATCGGTTCCTAGCAAAAGCAGTCTATATAATAGCAATAATCACCATATCCCGACTCTTTGTTTTGTTGAGGAAGCGCTTCAAGTTGCAAAAGATGTCGATCGGATAAAATTCCCTAAACTGTTTATGTTGAGAAGTATTTGAATTGTTGTTTGGTCATAGAAACAAGGGTGGTTGTGCAACATCGGTTTTATTCCTTTGGCAAAACCAAAGTCCATGAAGGGTTAGATTTTAATTTCCCTACTCTCCAATCTTGCACAATTTGTGTTTATGTCTTCCAATGAAGTTGCTGTTTCCTCCCATGAGGATAAGTTGAGTTGCGAAGCAGCTAAGAGGTGCTCCTTCATCCCAAAGATGACATTCCCATCTTAACAATCTAGATTTTGTTGGCTCTTCATCTTGCATATTTACATTGAAGTGGTGGCATTCTAAGGGCGTGTGTGGTAGAACCGCAGCGGTATTTTCCACCAAACATGTCCTCTAGGTCCATCCGTTACATATTTCTACAATACACATATTGACCACATCTTTGGGCAAATATCTCTATTGGATCGACTTTACTTTATGGGTGTAAATTATATGTTATCTACCATGTTATGTTGTCCTTAAATATTTAGAATCATAGTTCATAATCTAAAGAAAAGGCAGCAAGTTAATTTTCCCTCATTTGCGAGAATCTTGAACCATGACCTTGGATGCTTAGACTACGGTGGCGCGGCAACTTGGAGGACAAGTAATGAATTGATACACCAATTACTCTATTATGGTGCGTACATATCTCTTTAACCATAAAATTGCACATCTTGTATTGTAATTGAAACTTATGATATTTGGTACCAAACACAATTCATGCACATGTTGACGATGAATGACTAATTATCGGGCTATCTTCTTAGTTTGTTGGTTCTATTTTGTGCAATAATAATATAGTGCACATTGTATCAAGTCATTCATTTGATATACAACGTGAAAAATTGCTGATGATTTAGAACATGCCACTTAATATATGAACATGATCAATTGTTGCATGGCCATCAACCTAATTTTATGCCGCTCCTCTAAATTTTTTGCCTTATTAACTTGATTATGTCTACCTTAAGTTCTTGATCTCATTTCCTTGTTGTTGTAGATCGCCAAGATAAATTCATGATGCATGGCTTGGATGCTGATTGCAAGGCCGTGAATGGGCTCTACTAGATAGTTTCCATTATATTTTAGAATGTTATTCTTGAGGTCAATGTTTCAAACAATATGTTTTAGAATGTAAGATGTTAATTGCAAGGTTGAAATTAGCCTACTACTAGATTGTTTCACATCTTGTAATCTTTGGATTGTGCTCAATGTAATGCTGCGGAATCAATTTAATATATGAGACCTTTGGGTTTATTATATTGCGATCTTATACTTCGATATTGACCTAATAATTTTCATGCTATGAAGCAATGCTTGACGTTGTAATACCATTTATGTCCATTTGATGTCCAATTGTGGAGGTAGCCACCAGCAATATGAAGTGTTGTTAGGCTCTAAAGCGTGTGTTGCTATCTTACAACACTTATTAAATGGTTTACCAAGCATGTATATCGGTTGTAGCCCCTTCCAGCCCAACCAATGGGCAATAATAATCCGTTGGTGTAGACCTTAGCAGCGGTTTATGGACCTATGACACGCATCGATCGTTGGTAAAGGGGTTCTTGTTGTAGTTTAGTGCGATCCATTTCTTCACCCAACATATCATCACTTTTGTCTAGCATGTTTTGAACTTTTCAAAAGCCCGTTGTTTTTCGCAATCTTAGCAAGTTTAAGTTTTGAGATCCTCATGATTCATTTCACTAGATTCGGAGGAGTTGTATTTGAGTACCTTTGCACCTTTCGCCATGAAGCAATAGGTGGGGCGTAGCCATCATTATCTTCATCGGGCTTGTCGGTGGGGTCATTTCTTGATGTTGAAATGGACTTGCTCATGAAGCGGTAAGGAAGAACTCGCCACCATTGATTCCGGGCGCATCCTCTTCATCATTTTCCTCAGATTCAACTTGAGTCCATTTCCTTGCCAATGAATGCAGAGCCTTCTTGGGCTGCTCTTCTTGTGAGATGAGGACTTGAGGATTTTGAGGGCGAGGATTTTGGCGATTTTTCTTCTTCTTGGCATCATGAGCTGTAATCCTTGTATTTCTTCTTCTTCATTTCCTTTCCCCGAGGGCGTCTTGAATATAGTGACCAGGTTTCTTGCATTTGTGACATTTCTCTTATAGTCCTTTGGATGAGGAATCACTGCCTTGAGGATTTTCCAGCGACCCGTCTTGAGAACTTGGAATTTCTTCCGGCGATTGCTAGCTCCACTCAATTCTTGGGATCACCAAGGCTACTACGGAATCCTCACATTGAGTCGGAACCTGCCTTGGCCTTGGGGACGTGGTTTGCCATAGTTTGAACCATAGAGATCTCTCTTTTCCAAAAGTTGGAACTCATAGTGTTTAACCTTTGAGGATATCGGCGGATCAAAGACTTGGTCGGCATGTTCTTGTATCATCATCCCGGAGTATCAAATGAGGAATCAAGCGATCTCAACGGTTTTCTTCACCACCTCATGATCGGTGATTCGGTGGCACGAGGGCTTGAAGCTCATTTGAGATGTCGGTGGCGATCAAAGGTTTGTTGGACATTTTCATTGTCGAGTCTTTTAAGGCGGTTGAAGAGATTCGAAGAACATCCTTCGAAGTCCGTTGAGTTGAGACTCCTTCATTCACTTTGGACACCTATCCCGGATAAACAGCGGTTTCCCAAGCACTCACTCTTCCATCTTCCTTTACTCGGGGCCACATATGATATTCTTCACTTGAGAATCGAGTTGTTTGAATCTCTTCACATCGGTGGCGTTCGGTGAGGGTGAGACGGAGGAACACCATTTTCCACAACATACGAGATGGTTGTCAATTGCCTCAAGATGCATTACATCTTGTTCTTCGATAAGGGTAGTCCGTCCCATCAAAGGTAGGACACCCAGGAGACCTTGATCATACTGCGGTCGACATAACTAAAACTCGGGGTTAAACCAAATCACCACAGAACAAGGGGTACCTTGCTCGATACCAATTGAAAGTCGTTATATCGACTAGAGGGGTGAATAAGGCGATTTTATGAATTCTGCGAGGAATTTCTTTGGTGAAAATTCCTAGCGAAAACTACTTGAAGAATAAGTACTCGGACGTCGCCTTGGAATACAAGCATGGTCATCATGATGAAATGAAGACTAACCCGAGTGCAAAAAGCGTAATCGCAGGATAACACAAGATGAAGACAAAAATAAGAAATTGGGCGAGGGGTTGAGAAAGTCTTGATCAAAGTCTTCAAACAGAATATGAACAAACACTCAACACGTTGAGAAATGAAAGGGTTGAGGAAATAGAACCTTGGTTTGGGAAGACAATGATTTGGTAAACGGTTCAACTGCTTCTCGGTTGTACATCGGTTGGGCGGTGATATTTAAACTTCGAGGAACGAAGTCCCGGACACCCGTCCTTGAGCACGCAGCTCACCCGTCCTCACCGTATTCTCCTTGAACTAAGGCCCGAGACCTCGTCCAATCAGGTGGTAAGTCTTGGTGACTTCCAAACCTTCAAGGAACTTGGTCACTCGGGATCCACAATTCCTCTTGGATGCTCTAGACCATGGCCTAACCATCTGGAAAAGCCCAGTCTTCAAAGGTAACAAGCGTCGGATCCATGCAGGATCAATTTCTTGATGATGCTCAATCACTTTGGGTTTGTGGGGTTTTGGTTTTGGATTTTACTCACTTTGATTTTGCTCAAAGTCCTCGGAGGATGGGTTGCTCTCAAATGACAAATGTCAAGTTTCTCGGAACAGCCAACCAACTAGTGGTTGTAGGGCTATTTATAGCCTAGGGCAGCCCGACATGATAAGACATAAATGCCCTTCAATGATATTAACCGTTAGGTGGATAAGATATTTTGGGACGCGGGCAACCTTGGGGATCCGGAAATTTGACTCTCAAATTCCTCGGGGCTATCATGTTCCTCCTTTGGTAGGCAATTGCACTAAGCGAATTCCTAACTCCTTAGTCGAAACAAAGTCCTCTTGACGGGCGGTTAATTCCTTTGAAAATTGTTGAATGTAGAATTTCAATGGCTTCACTCGGAAGGGATTGGTAGGTGTAGATTTTGAGTTGAGCATCACATGGAAATTTTTCCTTAGTTTTCCTTGACCCCTTTTGATTGGGTGTTTCCTATGACTCAAGAAAGAAAAAATGAAACTACAAAAACAAAAGTCTTCATGCTTCATGTTCCTCAAATGAATACCAAGTCTTCAAGGTCACACCAATTTCTTCACTTTCAAAGTCTTGAGAAAGTCTTGGAATATCAAAGTCTGCGGTCGAAGAACTTCAGTTTAAAATTAGACTTTTCTGTAAATATCAAACTCCTCATAGACTTATAGACCTTGTACACTCACAAGCGCATTAGTCCCTTAACAAATAAGTCTTCAAACCAAAAATCACTAAGGGGCACTAGATGCACTTGATTAAATCATCACTTTCTTTGTGATCATGTGTTGAAGGCGATATCTCCATCGAGCTTGTGAAGGCTGAAGAACACTACCGATATCTTAAAAGCCCTTGGATGAGAAGAGATTTAACAAGTTGCGGTGTTTGCTAAATATCCTAGAATCTTTGAATGTCCTTTGAAAAGGACACATCCTAACACTTATGCAAAATTGATGACTTAGATGTGCAACACAAATAACGTTTTCTTCAATCAATGAAGCCTAACCCTCTAAGTGTGAAGAAATTAATGAAGAATTTGATTCTGAGCCCTCGACAATTTGCAGGGTGCACGAAATCAAACATTCTTATCTGATTAAGTAACACCACCGAAAAAGTTGAAAATCTTCAATTTGAGTTTTTCCTCATTATTGAAATTCCTTAGTTGTTGTTTTCTTCAACTTTGCATTGTCTTCACCGTTTCAAATCGTTTCTCTTCATTGGATATATATATATATATATATATATATATATATATATATATATATATATATATAAGTTTATGTCCTCTAAACATTCACTTATTGCTAATTCTTCATGTTGTCTTTTGATAAGTGAATGTGATCGGACCCTTCCCCTCTATCTAAACTCAACCCTGTCCATTCACAAATTCTTCATGTCGTTCTATTTGAAACCCGTTCAAAATCTTCACTTGTGTCCTTGTCCTTTAAAGAATTGCAAGCGAAACTTTAAAAACAAATCTTATCGAAATTTGGGTTTGCCGCTCAAACCGTCCGCATTCCATGATATGATTATCTTATTCTGCATGCACGCAGTCACCACCCTCTACGTGGGTGACACATGTCCGGAATGAGAAGGGTTGAGGCACGTTGTCCAATTTCCTCGGCGAACGTTTTCACCATGGCTATAACTACCCCCCCTTCCTCCCTTTTACTTTACCTTTCCGACCTCACTCCCTCGCTCAAGCTCTCAAAACCCTAGCCCGCCGCTTCTTCCCCGGCTAGGTCTCTTGCAGGCGCCGGCAGCGAAGTCTGGGCGTTTTCGCCGGAGTGCTCGCTGTGGCCAATGACGAGCACCTCCGTGACGGCGCTTCCGCAACTCTCCTCGTACGGAAGCGGCTCGTCGTAGACCACCACGTTGGTGGGGAAGATATCAAGCGATACGGCGTCGGAGTCGACCAACATCGGGTCGGAGGAGCCTACGAACTCCAAATCTACGGCGGGCTCGCCGCCGACTTGGAGTTGGTCGAGGAGGCCCGTGAGAAGGTTCTCGGAGCCACCCGTGCCTGCACTCGGTGCAGGCTCGTCGGTGAGGCGCACCTCACCGATGAGTTCGGCGAGGCCGCTCGCGGCGCAGGCGGCTTCGGCGCCACGCAGCGTGTCGATGCAGACTCCATCTGGCGAGCCGGGCTGGCTGCGCTCGCCAGGGAGGAAAAGGGTTCCCGTCCAGAACAGGTCTCCGGACGACGGTGCACCTCACCCCATGGTGGGCGCCAAATGTCGGGGGTTGGATGCGACATATGCCAACGGGTGGCTTATCATGGTGGGGGCGAGTAGAACGTCGCCGGTGCCTGGAAACGGGATGAGGCGCAGACATGCACGCCGGCGAATCTTACCCAGCTTCGGGGCTCTCCGGGGAGATAACACCCCTACTGCTGCTCTGCGGGGTCTCCGCATGATCACTATGGTATGATAGTACAGAGGTGCTCCTTGAGCTGTTTCGGGAGGCAGGAGGGAGCAAGGCTAGCTCTCTCCCCTCTTCTATGTGTCTAAAACCTATCCAGGGCCGACCCTTTGCATGGGTGCCCCGAGGGGTTTATATAGGCCTACCCCCCGGGGGTACAACGGTAATCTGACTGGGCGTGGCCCCAGCCGCCGGGCCTCTTGCACCGCCCTCCTGCTGGCTTGGCCCGCCGATCGGCGGGCCCCGGGACAAAGTGTAACACTGCAAGACTCCTTATGACGCAGGCTCGGTCATGGGGTCATGGGAACAGTGCTGCCGTCTGTCAGGCGATCACTGTCTCCACTCCCCGGGAGGCGGCCGACTCTGGGGAGGCCGACTCCCGCAGGGCCGTCTTCGGGCTCTCCGGCCATCTTCTTCTCTCTCACTGACAGGGGGCCCGGCGTTCTCACGGCCATACATGTCGCCGTCGTGGGCACAGTGCCTCATGCACTGTGGCTGAAGTTAGGGGGGGCATGGCAACAGGGCCGCGCCTCACCGGAGATCTCCTGGTGATGCGGCTCACTGTAGCCATGCCTTCCTCCCGTGGGTTTGAGGGGACGGCCACGTCGGGGCTGTACCCCGCATCGGTCTTCATGTTAGGTCACGGGCCGACTCTCATAGTCGGCCCTTTGAAAGGTCGCAAGCCCTGAGTCGGCTTGTTTCAGAGTCGCCGTCTAAGGACTCGGCTTCTTCGAAGGTCGCCGTTTAAGGACTTGGCTCCTCCAAAGGTCGCCAGCGGGGACTCGGCCTTCTCGAAGGTCGCCAGCTGGGACTCGGCTGAGGGGCTTGGCCTGCCCTGATGTCTTGAAAGATCTTGGGTCCCGGGTCAGCCTACCCGTGGCCCATTACTCCGACAGGCATAGGTGAGGAATTGACTGTTGTTGAAGGGATTGTATCCACTTCAATTTCTTCATCAATCTGCTCTAACGAAGCAGCAGAATGATTTTCTTCATCAGATCCGCTTGGGATCTTATAGTCTTCTCCAAAAGGAACAATTTCCTTTGATGACATGGAGGAAATTGGAACATCATTAATTGGATGTTCAAGTGAGCTGGTCATTGGCTTCATTTTCTTCGCAGCCGAAGAATTTGACGCAGCTGATGCCTTCCTTTTCTTCACTGCAGCTTGCTCTGCAGCCTTGGTCTTCTTCACTTCATAGGCAGAAGGAAGAATTGGAGTTGGTGTTGGCGCGGGAGGAGCTGAGGAATCTGGTTGATTTTCTTTAGGCGCAATCGATGCAGCTTGCCACGATCTCTTCGGGCTTCTTCAGCGCACCACTTGTGGATGCCCCGCAATTTCTTCATGGCTGGAATGTAGTCATCACCTCTGGAACTTACATTTTCTTCAGCAGGTTGAAAGTCATCAGCGTGTCTGGCATGTTCTTCAAACAGTTGAGCAGAGTCTCAGCACTCAAGATTTTCTTGTTGTAATGAGGCTGCAACAGTTGTCATTTTCTTTGTCAGGTTGATGAATCTCACTTTGGCTCCTTGCCAATCAGCATAGTATGCATCGAAGTCTTTGCTGAGGGCTTGAATTTCAGACTGAGCCTGGAGAAGTTCCTCAGGTCTCATTTTGACAACATTTTTCTTCAGGAGCTTCTCCTTTCTGTATTGCGCTTTCTTGATCTCTCTTGCCTTTTCAGATTTCCATTTCTCTTGAGTAATGAAATGGGTCAGCATGTGACTTTGACCAGGAGTCAGATGAAAATCAGGCATTGGGGTGTTTGGATCCTTGTGCCACAGGTCAATGTAGTCGAGGATTTTCCTTGGATCCAAAAGCAGTGGCACAGATGTGCCTTTGGCTCTAGCGGCCTTCACTTGTCATCTCGATGATTTCGCAAGTTCATCATCGAAGCTTCATCATCGAGGGCACTTGAATGCGATCTATTTCTTCCTTGGACTTGGCCGAGGACCGCGTCCCAATTGTTGCTTTAGTCTTCAACAGTGGGGGCCTGATGAGGACATTGGTGCGGTGAGGAACTTGCTGAGATACTGAAGCAATTGAGAAACCCGTAGTCCTTTGACATGTAGCCGATGCACAGGAGCCGAGGACTTTGATGGATCTGCCGAGGACTTTGGTGGAGCAGTGGCAGTCTGAGGAATTTGCCGTGAGGGCGAGGCCGAGGAACTTGGCCGTGAGGGCGCTGTTGGTGAAGCACTTGGCTTGCGGCGAGCTTCTTTGGCATTGATTTCCTCGGTCCGACCGAGGTCTCGAAGCAAAGCAGCAGCGCTGAATCCTCATTGAATTTCTTCACCGCCTCCTTGGCTTGTCTTGCCAATTTGGCTTGGCGCTAGCCCATTCTTTAGGAAAGTCCTCACCACTTTTAATGCTAGTGGGATCAGCTACTTGGCCAAAGCCAATGGAGCTCTTGGGCATGGAGGATTGAGGGCAAATTTCTTCATGTACTTTGGAGTAACATATCGGTATTCCTCCATTCTCTTGCCCATCTCCGCTCAATCCTCCTAATCGCACCTTGCGCTGATTTTTGTTCTCTTTGCCAAATTTGGCTTCATCAGGTGTGCAATAGTCCTTATATATGTCATCAGGGATCTCGAAAGCAGTCATGACCTCAGGCTTCTTTCCTCCTTTCTGCGGTCTCTTTCCTTCAGCCATATTCTTCAGATGAGGAATTTGAACAATTGAACACTCTGAAGAAGTATGCAATTTTTCTTCGAGGAACGCTGCAAATGAGTTAAGTTGATGAGAACCTAGTGATTCAGCAGCGGACATGAGTACCTGTGAACAGAGTGTAGGTGCGAGGAATTTGGAGAGGTCATATGCGTTCTCAGAAGATTTTTCAAAAAGACAAGTTTTGAGGAATTTGACCAGATGAACCTTAAGGAATTTCACTAAGAGTTCTTTGTCTTAGGTTCCAGAGTTGTACAGATCGAAGATCCACACAATTGGGGAATCTTGAAGAAAATGATTGCTTAGAGAAATGGATCAAGAACATACAACGTGTGAGGTGTTCATACGTGTGAAGATTTGAAGAATAAAACACCTTTGAAGATTTTCAGGAAAGTTTGAGAATCAAAGCGAGTAATAAAAGTAACTTTTAATTACCCGAAGTGAAGAACACGACGAACTGAGATGAACGGATGTGAAGTTCGTCAGGTTAGATCTCCCACGCCCTAACTTGGCAGAGGGAAACAGCTACGGCGGCGGCGGAGTGAAGATTTCCGCAACCGGCGCGAGTACGACGGCGACGAGGTCGAGGCAGCGAAGCTCTTCCTCACCGGCGACGATGGAGTAGCGGCGCTAGGGTTTGAGGAGCTCAGCGAGAGACAAAGTTGAGCGGAGTAAATGAAGTGAGGAAGGGGAGAGGGGTATTTATAGCCACGGTGAAAAACTGTTCTCCCGAAGATTTTGGGACGAACAGGCCCCTGCCCTTTCTCCTTCACGCGACATGTGTCACCCACGTACTGTGTAGATGAGATCGTGTAAGATCGTGGATGAAAATAATAATGCATCGTGGGATGCGGAACGGTTTGAGCGGCAAAACCGAAAATCTGGATAAGATTTGTTTTAAAGTTTCGTTCGCAATTTCTTCAGCTGACAAGGACACAGTGAAGATTTTGAACGAGTTTCAATTAGAACGCACATGAAGAATTTGTGAATAGATTGGGTTGAGTATAGCATAGATGGGGAAGGGTCCGATCACATTCACTTAGCAGAAAAAGCAATTTGAAGAATTAGCCATAAGTGAATGCTGTAGAGGACATAAACTCATATATATATATATATATATATATATATATATATATATATATATATATATATATATATATATATAATGAAGAAAAACGACGGAAATAAAGGAAGATTTTGCAAAGTTGAAGAATTTGAAAAACTCAAGAATTTCAAAATGAGGAAAACTCAAATTGAAGATTTTCAACTTTTGTGGTGGCGTGACCCATCAGATAAGAATGATGATTTCATACATCAGCGTACAATTGTCATAGGGTTCTGAGAATCAAATTCTTCATTAATTTCTTCACACTTAGAGTGTTATTCTTCATTGATTGAAGAAAGACATATCTTCATGTGTTGCACATCTAAGTCATCAATTTTGCATAAGTGTTAGGATGTGTGCCCTTTTCAAAGAACATTCGAAGATTCTAAGATATTTAGCTCACACCGCAACTTGCTAAATCTCTTCTCATCCAAGGGCTTAGTGAAGATATCAGCTAGCTGTTCTTCAGTCTTCACGTGCTCGATGGAGATATCGCCCTTCAACACATGATCACGAAGAAAATGATGACGAATCTGAATGCGCTTTGTCTTCGAGTGCTGAACTGGGCTTTGAGCAATCTTGATGGCACTCTCATTGTCGCAGAGGAGAGGCACATTCTTCACATTGACGCCATAGTCCTTGAGGGTTTGCTTCATCCAAAGCAGCTTGAGCACAAGAAGAGCCAAGAGAATGTATTCAGCTTCCGCAGAGACGGTGATACGCAGCTGCTTTCTTCGAGGACCAATGCACCAAAAGATCGTCCGAGGAAATGACAAGTGCCGATGTTGACTTGCGCTCCACACGATCACCAGATACTCGAGTCGAATATCCAATGACATCAAAAGCAGAGCCCTTGGGGTACCATAATCCTAGTGTTGGTGTGTGAGCTAGATATCAAGAATATGCTTCACACCTTATGGTGTGATTCCTTCGTGCAACTTGAAATCGGGCACACATGCAAACACTAGGCATTATATCCGCCTAGATGCACATAAGTACAATAAAGAACCAATCATGGAGCGGTATACCTTGTGATCAAGTCAATACCATTTTCATCGATGCATAGATGGCCATTTGTGGGCATAGGAATTTTGACGCCTTTGCAATCTTGCATGCCGAATTTCCTCAAGACATCTTTGAGGTATTTCTCCGAGATATGAATATGCCATTGCGCTCTTGATTTAATTTGAAGACCTAAGAAGAATTTCAACTCTCTCATCATAGACATTTGATATTCTTCACTCATCATATAGGCAAATTCATCACTATAACGCTGGTCAGTACAGCCAAAGATAATATCATCAACATATATTTGGCGCACAAACAGTTCACCATCATAAGATTTAGCAAAGAGAGTAAGGTCGAGTGAACCGGGTGTGAAGCCATTCTTCACGAAGAATTCCTTCAATGTATCATACCACGCCCGAGGGGCTTGCTTGAGGCCATAGAGAGCCTTATTGAGTCTGAAGACTTTGTCAGGATTCTTTGGATCTTCAAAACCTGGGGGTTGAGTAACATATACTTCTTCCTCAGGATTACCATTGAGGAATGCACTTTTCACATCCATTTGATATAAGATGATATCATGATGGTTAGCATAAGCAAGTAATATGCGAATAGCCTCAAGTCTAGCAACAGGTGCAAAAGTTTTATCGAACCGCACATCTACAGTGTCAACAATCTTGTGAAGAACAATGTTGAAGACTCTGTAGGTGTGCGAGTCCTTTCCGTAACCAAGCAGAAAACCTTCATGTGCTTTCGTGCAAATTTAGAGTTGTGGTGAGGATCTCTAATCCACCATTTAGCAATCAAGACTTTGAAATAAATCACATTGGGTTTCTTGTCAGTGAGGAGTTCATAGACCGTCTTCTTGAGGAATTTGTGAAGATATACTCTGTTGATGATGTGGCACGCAGTATCAATTGCATCAATCCAAAAACGCTAAGGCGTTTTGTATTCATCAAGCATAGTGCGAGCCATCTCAACAAGAGTTCTATTCTTGCGCTCCACGACGCCATTTTGCTGAGGAGTATAGGGAGCAGATAACTCATGAGTAATACCAAGTTCATCAAGATAGGCATCAAGGCCGGAATTCTTGAACTCAGTTCCATTGTCACTTCTGATGTGCTTGATCTTCACACCAAAGTTGGTTGAAGCCCTCGAGGAAAATCGTTTGAAGACTTCCTGCACTTCATGTTTGTAAGTAACAATGTGTACCCATGTATATCAAGAATAATCATCAACAATGACAAAACCATATAGAGATGCATCATTAGTGACTGCTGAGTAATGATTAGGTCCGAAGAGGTCCATGTGAAGCAATTCGAATGGACGAGTAGTGGTCATGATAGTCTTCGCTGGATGCTTGGCCTTGGTCATTTTTCCAGCTTCACAGGCTCCGCATAGGTGATCCTTGAGGAATTTGACATTCTCAATGGCAATGACATGCTTCTTCTTCGCAAGCGTGTGCAAATTCCTCATGCCTGCGTGACCAAGTCGTCGATGCCATAGCCAGCCTTCTGAAGCTTTTGCAAGTAGACACACGACTGGTTGTGGTCCTGTAGAGAAATCAACAATATATAAATCTCCTCTCCTAAAGCCTTCGAAGACTTTGGAATTGTCAGCTTCCATAATCACAACACAGCGATACTTGCCAAAGACAACAACCATATCAAGATCACAAAGCATTGAGACTCACATGAGGTTGTATCCTAAGGACTCAACAAGCATGACTTTGTCCATGTGTTTATCCTTAGAGATTGCAACCTTACCAAGACCCAATACCTGACTTTTGCCTTTGTCAAGAAAGATGATATGCTTCAGAGGTGACGGTGATAAGGAGCATCCACCAATAGATTCTTGTCACCAAATATGTGATTCAGAATCCACTATCGAGGACCCATTCAATAGTTTTGGGTTGATCATCCCGCAGATGAATTAGTGTAGCTTATAATCTCATATGCTTCATCGATGAAGAATATGATATCAAGTTCATCGATGAATTTCATCAAGCGATAAATGAGATATAGCAAGATGAGGATGTGTGAAATGAAAGTTCATTTCATCATGATTTGCTGCGTCCTTTCGTGCAATTTCGTCAGTCCTCAAAGAAATTCTTCAGACGTTAAAGCACGCCCGAGACCTGACCTGCAGAAGAGATTAGTTATTTTTCTTCACCACCCACATCTGGAGGGGTGGCAAAGAATTCATCACTCTGCGAGCACCATATGAGAATGGTGGCAAAGATGCCAAACCATTTCGTTTCACATAAGAGGGGTTAGGGTAAGCATATGCATAAGCAGGGAAATTCTTCGAGGACTTATGAACATAATGGTTTGAAGAATAATGCACATATTCATAGTCCTTAGCTCTACCCTGCGAAACAGAGTTGTTAGCACGATGATAATCATATGAGGATTTTGATCCATGTGAGGAATTTGGTCCGTATGAGGACTTGGATCCATATGAAGAATTTGGTCCATATGAAGAATTTGATCTGGGTTGTTGTTCTTCACGGTGGTGTCATGAGGACATTCACCAAGACTTTCAACATAACTTTTGGGAACCCAGATTTTCTTCATAGGGGAACCGCTCTGCAGCTTAGTGCCAACATATCTAGCAAATACTTCACCATTCTCGATTTTTGAACAGTTTATAATTGAGTCAAATGACTCATCTCAAGAATGAGGAGATTCACATGTAAAGCCAGATAAGTTAGATGGATCAACTGAGGTCCCTTTGCAGAACCCATGAGGTTTTGGGGTACCGCCAAAGCTTCCAATATGTTCCATCAAGATTGAGTTTCCTCTCAAAGGCAATACCCTCTTTCCTAGGGTTTCTGTTGAGGATCTGCTTTTTAAGCACATCACAAAGAGTCTGATTCCCTTTGAGGCTTTTGTACATGCCTGTCATGTACAATTCCTTCAGCCCTGCATTGTCAGTGATACTAGCAATGTCCTCAAATGAGGAATTAGTGATAGCAGAGGCAAGTGAAGAATTCGTAACAGTTCAAGCACTTGAACATTCAGGTGAGGAATTAGCAGATTCATGTTCAATGCACTTTAAGCATGGAGGAACAAATTCTTCCTTAGAAGCACTGATTTGTTGAGCTAGTAATGAATCACGCTCCTTCTGAAGATCTTCATAACACACTCTTAGCTTTTCAAGATCTTCCTTTCTTTGAAGAGATTCAGAGGAAAGCTTCTCATGATCTTGCTTTTCTTGAAGAAATTCATAAGAAAGTTTCTCATGATCAGATAAGAGAGTGTTATGATGACTTTGAAGGTTATCAAACCTAGACTGAAGTCTCTGAAGATTTTCAGTCAGGGCTTTACACCACGAACCCCTCTATAGCTACACATATGCTCCAACGAAATAACCATGCGTTGCTGATTGAAGCCCCACTTCCCACGATTGTCTTTTCCACAACCAGTTCCCTATGAATAAGTGCATAGATTAAGTAACTTCCCCTTAAACTTGTACTGAGATCATCCCTCACCGCTATTAACAAGGGACGTGCACACCGCCGCCGCCAGATCACACCACGCAGCCGCTGCCGCCCCCATATCACACCACGCAGCCGTTCATGACTTCTGGCAAGCCCCGATCCGGATTCCCTCGGTTCCCATATAACACCACGATGCCGCCGCCGCCATATCACACCACACCGCCGCTGTCGTGCAACCATTCATGAGTTCGGGCAAACCCGATTTGGATTCCCTTGGATCCCCTCCGTCCTCCACACTTGGGTTGCCTCAAGCCCCGCGACGCCGACGCGGTGGCTTTTGCCATCCGCACTAACCAGGGATGAACGCCCCTGCATCGCCGACCACGGATGGACACCATGCTTCTTCTACATCTCCCTAGCAGCTGCCATTTTCTTTGGTTATTTAGTTGTTTCAATCTCTCGTACTACTTTGAATTTCTTAATTTATTTGATCAGTTCTTTCTTCGTTGAATCTATGCCCGCGTCGGCCGTTCCTCAACTACAACCACTCTTTCCAGGGTACGATGCCATAGGTTCCAGTCAACCCCCGCCTCACCTGTATGCGTCCCCCTCAATGAAGGTGACTGATCCCTTTTCGAAAAAAGAAAAAAAAGGTAACTGATCCCTTTTCCCAAAGTAAACTGCCTGTACCCCCGATTTCTACAACATTATTGACACTTCGGTGCTCCTAGATGTTTTTGCAAATTAGAGCATCCCCTTTAGCTCATGCGTGAATTAATTAATTTTGGATTGACGAGTATGTCCATCTATATTGATTCCAGTAAATTCATAAATATTAGTACTGCCATGGTTACTTTTTGGCTATTGTTCCTCTAATTAGTCCTCTAGAGTACAAATTTATATGCAAATCTGGATGATTGTTTTTTATGTCAACTGTATGCAACATTGGGCCTGATTAGGGGTGTAGCTAAGTGTTTTTAAGCAAATCGGGCGGAGAGGCCGAGAGGACCCTACCTTGATATTAACACTAAATAGAGTCAAGCTCCGGGCAGAGCTTTTGTTTCATGCAGCCCATTTAACTGGTGTGCACAAGCAGAAACAATGGGAAGTCAGGTACAGAGAAAACATGATACAAAATAATGGAAAAAGAGGAGAACTAGGACTGAACTAGCTTGCCAATCTCCTTATCCATTTCTGATTGAACTAAGCTCTTTCTTTTTTGCTCTGAACGCCCAGATTTTCACCAGGTCCGCACATTGATATACAACAATTTCTGTAGGGACTCTAATGTTGTCTAACACTGTCCGGTTCCTAGCCGGCCAAACAGTCTATATAATAGCAATAATCACCATATCCCACGACTCTTTGTTTATGTTGAGGAAGCTGCTTCCTGAAGTTGCAAAAGATGTCGATCAGATACAAAATTCCCCTAAACTGTTTATGTTGAGGAAGTAGCTGAATTGTTGTTTGGTCATAGAAACAAGGGTGGTTGTGCAACATCAGTTTATTCCTTTGGCAAAACCATTCCTGGTCCATGAGGCAGTTAGATTTTTAATTTCCCTACTCTCACAATGCTGCACAATTTGTGTTTATGTCTTCCAATGAAGTTGCCTGTTTCCTCCCATGAGGATAAGTTGCAGGTGCAGGCAGCTAAGAGGTGCTCGCTTCATCCCAAAGATGACATTCCCATCTTAACAATCTAGATTTTGTTCGCTCTTCATCTTGCATATTTACATTGAAGTGGTGCAGCATTCTAGCAGCAGCGTGTCGTGGTAGGGCACGGCAACGGCTGTTCACACCTGCAACATGTCCTCTAGGTCCATCACGTTACATATTTCTACAATACACATATTGACCACATCTTTGGCGCAATATCTCTATTGGATCGACTTTACTTTATGACTGTGTAAATTATATGTTATCTACCATGTTATGTTGTCCTTAAATATTTAGAATCTGTAGTTCATAATCTAAAAGAACAGAGCTAGCGAAAGTTAATTTTCCCTCAGATTTGCAGAATACTGAACCATGACCTTGGATGCTTAGACTACGGTGGCAGCGGCAACATTCAGGACAAGTAATGAATTGATACACCAATTACTCTATTATGGTGCGTACATATCTCTTTAACCATAAAAATTGCACATCTTGTATTGTAATTGAAACTTATGATATTTGGTACCAAACACAATTCATGCACATGTTGACAGTGAATGACTAATTATCAGGCTATCTTCTTAGTTTGTTGTCAGTTCTATTTTGTGCAATAATAATATAGTGCACATTGTATCAAGTCATTCATTTGATATACAACGTGAAAAATTGCTGATGATTTAGAACATGCCACTTAATATATGCAACATGATCAATTGTTGCATGGCCATCAACCTAATTTGTATGCCGCTCCTCTAAATTTTACTGCCTTATTAACTTGATTATGTCTACCTTAAGTTACTGATCTCATTTCCTTGTTGTTGTAGATCGCCAAGATAAATTCATGATGCATGGCTTGGATGCTGATTGCAAGGCCGTGAATGGGCTACTACTAGATAGTTTCACATTATATTTTAGAATGTTATTCTTCAGGTCAATGTTTCAAACAATATGTTTTAGAATGTCGGAGATGTTAATTGCAAGGTTGAGAATTAGCCTACTACTAGATTGTTTCACATCTTGTAATCTTTGGATTGTGCTCAATGTAATGCAACGGAATCAATTTAATATATGAGACCTTTGGGTTTATTATATTGCAGTCTTATGCACTATCGATATTGACCTAATAATTTTCATGCTATGAAGCAATGCTTCAGCGTTGTAATGACCATTTATGTCCATTTGATGTCCAATTGTGGAGGGTAGCCACCAACGCATATGAAGTGTTGTTAGGCTCTAAGTCTGTGTGTTGCTATCTTACAACACTTATTCGTGTCGTTTACCAACGCATGTATATACGTTGTTGTAGCCCCTTCCAACGCCACCAATGGCAACGCATAATAATCCGTTGGTGTAGACCTTAGCAACGGTTATATGGACCTATGACAACGCATCGATGCGTTGGTAAAGGGGGGTTCTTGTTGTAGTTTAGTGCGATCCATTTCTTCACCCAACATATCATCACTTTTGTCTAGCATGTTTTGAACTTTTTCAAAAGCCCGTTGTTGTTTTACAGCAATCTTAGCAAGTTTAGAGTAGCTGGGCTTGAGATCCTCATCAGATTCATTTTCACTAGATTCAGAGGAGTTGTATTTGAGTACCTTTGCACCTTTCGCCATGAAGCAATAGGTGGGAGCGTAGCCATCATTATCTTCATCAGGCTTGTCGGTGGGGTCAGTTTCTTCAGTGTTGAAGATGGACTTGCTCATGAAAGCAGTAGTGAAGGACAGACTCGCCACACCAGATTCAGATTCTTCAGACGCATCCTCTTCATCATTTTCCTCAGATTCAGCTTCAGAGTCCATTTCCTTGCCAATGAATGCCCGAGCCTTCTTGGAGCTGCTCTTCTTGTGAGATGAGGACTTCGAGGATTTTGAGGACGAGGATTTTGACGATTTCTTCTTCTTCTTCGCATCATCAGAACTGTAATCCTTGTATTTCTTCTTCTTCATTTCCTTTCCCCACTGAGGGCAGTCTTGAATATAGTGACCAGGTTTCTTGCATTTGTGGCACAGCTTTCTCTTATAGTCACTGGATGAGGAATCACTGCTTCTTGAGGATTTTCCAAAGCGACCACGTCTTGAGAACTTCTGGAATTTCTTCACGGCGAGGCTAGCTCCTGGCTCAATTCTTCAGATCACCAAGGCTACTACCGTAATCCTCACATTCAGAGTCGACACAGCCTTGGCCTTCGTGGCACGTGGTTTGCCATAGTTTGAACCATAGAGATCTCTTTTTCAAGAAGTCGAACTCATGAGTATTTAGCCTTTCGAGGATATCGGCAGGATCAAGAGACTTGTAGTCGGCATGTTCTTGTATCATCAGTCCCAGAGTATCAAATGAGGAATCAAGCGATCTCAACGCTTTCTTCACCACCTCATGATCGGTGATGTCGATGGCACCGAGGGCTTGAAGCTCATTTGAGATGTCGGGAGGCGATCAAAGGTTTGTTGGACATTTTCATTGTCGAGTCTTTTGAAGCGGTTGAAGAGATTCCGAAGAACATCAACTCGAGAGTCACGCTGAGTTGAGACTCCTTCATTCACTTTGGACAGCCTATCCCAGATAAGCTTAGCAGTTTCCCAAGCACTCACTCTTCCATACTGTCCTTTACTCAGATGGCCACATATGATATTCTTCACTTGAGAATCGAGTTGTTTGAATCTCTTCACATCGGTAGCGTTCAGTGAGGGTGAGACAGAGGGAACACCATTTTCCACAACATACCAGAGATCGTTGTCAATTGCCTCAAGATGCATTCGCATCTTGTTCTTCCAGTAAGGGTAGTCCGTCCCATCAAAGGTAGGACACCCAGCCGAGACCTTGATCATACCTGCGGTCGACATAACTAAAACTCCAGACGGTTAAACCAAAATCACACAGAACAAGGGAGTACCTTGCTCTGATACCAATTGAAAGTGCGTTATATCGACTAGAGGGGGGGGGGTGAATAGGCGATTTTTATGAATTCCGCACTGAGGAATTTGCTGGTGAGGAAATTCCTTAGCGAAGAACTACTTGCAGCAGAATAAGTACTCAGACGTACGCATAACAGAATACAAGCATGGTCATCATGATGAAATGAAGACTAGCACAGAGTGCAAAAAGCGTAATCACAGGATAACACAAGATGAAGACAAATAAACTGAAGAAATTGAACTGAGGAAATTGAGAAAGTCTTCAGTCAAAGTCTTCAAGCACAGATATGAACAAACACTCAACACAGTAATGAGGAAATGAAAGGGTTGAGGAAATAGAACCAGTTAGTTGGTGAAGACAATGATTTGGTAAACCAGTTCCAACCGCTGTCTCGGCTTGTACATCCGGTTGGAGCGGCCGAGTATTTAAACTCGAGGACACGAAGTCCCGACACCCAACATCGAAAGCACGCAGCTCAGACACCCATCCTCACCGTATTCTCCTTGAACTAAGGCCACGCAGACCTCGCCCAATCACTTTGGTGGTAAGTCTTGGTGACTTCCAAACCTTCACAGACTTGGTCACTCGGCGATCCACAATTCCTCTTGGATGTTCTAGACCATGACGCCTAACCATCCGGAAGAAGCACGCCTTCAAAGGTAATAAGCGCCGGATCCATGCAGATCAATTTCTTCATGATGCTCAATCACTTTGGGTTTGTGGGGTTTTGGTTTTGGATTTTACTCACTTGATGATTTTCGCCAAAGTCCTCGGAGGATGGGTTGCTCTCAAATGACAAATGTCAAGTTCTCTCGAGCAGCCAACCAACTAGTGGTTGTAGGGGCGGCTATTTATAGCCTAGGAGCAGCCCGACATGATAAGACATAAATGCCCTTCAATGATATGACCGTTAGGTGGATAAGATATTTTGGGACAGCGGTAGCAAGAAGACAAGAACGGTCGGAAATTTGACTCTCAAATTCCTCGTATATCATGTTCCTCATCAGTGTAGGCAATTCGACTAGCGAATTCCTAACTCCTTAGTCGAGCAAAGTCCTCATGACCCGGAAGAACTGTGTCTCATCCATCAAGAAATTGACTGAATCTGTATGAGATTTCCAATGGCTTCACTCAAGGGATTGGTAGGTGTAGGATTTTGAGTTGAGCATCACATGGAAATTTTTCCTTAGTATTTCCTTGACCCCTTTAACAAAGACGGTGTTTCCTATGACTCAAGAAAGAGAAAATGAAACTACAAAACAAAAGTCTTCATGCTTCATGTTCCTCAAATGAATACCAAGTCTTCAAGGTCACACCAATTTCTTCACTTTCAAAGTCTTCGTAAAGTCTTCGAATATCAAAGTCTGCAATGAAGAACTTCAGTTTTAGGGGTCGACTTTCTCTGTAAATATCAAACTCCTCATAGACTTATAGACCTGTGTACACTCACAAACGCATTAGTCCCTTAACAAATAAGTCTTCAATACACCAAAATCACTAAGGGGCACTAGATGCACTTACAGATTCGTCATCACTTTCTTTGTGATCATGTGTTGAAGGGCGATATCTCCATCGAGCTTGTGAAGGCTGAAGAACAGCTAGCCGATATCTTCGCAAAGCCCTTGGATGAGAAGAGATTTAACAAGTTGCGGTGTTTGCTAAATATCCTAGAATCTTTGAATGTCCTTTGAAAAGGACACACATCCTAACACTTATGCAAAATTGATGACTTAGATGTGCAACACACGAAGTAACGTTTTTCTTCAATCAATGAAGACTAACCCTCTAAGTGTGAAGAAATTAATGAAGAATTTGATTCTCAGAGCCCTACGACAATTGTACGCGGTGCCTGAAATCAACATTCTTATACGGTGGGTAACACCACCAGCAAAAGTTGAAAATCTTCAATTTGAGTTTTTTCCTCATTATTGAAATTCCTTAGTTGTTCGTTTTCTTCAACTTTGCATTGTCTTCACCGTTTCCGTCGTCTGTCTTCATTGGATATATATATATATATATATATATATATATATATATATATATATATATATATATAGTTTATGTCCTCTACAACATTCACTTATTGCTAATTCTTCATGTTGTCTTTTCTGATAAGTGAATGTGATCGGACCCTTCCCCCTCTATGCTAAACTCAACCCTGTCCATTCACAAATTCTTCATGTGCGTTCTATTTGAAACCCGTTCAAAATCTTCACTGTGTCCTTGTCAGCTAAAGAATCTGCGAACGAAACTTTAAAAACAAATCTTATCTGAAATTTCGGCGTTTGCCGCTCAAACCGTCCGCATTCCATGATATGATTATCTTATTCACCCACGGTCGCACATGATCACCACCTCTCTGTACGTGGGTGACACATGTCACGCGAATGAGAAGGGTTAGGGGCACGTTCGTCCAATTTCCTCGGCCGAACAGTTTTTCACCATGGCTATAACTACCCCCTCCCTTCCTCACTTCGTTTTTACTCTGCTCGACCTCACTCCCTCGCTCAAGCTCTCAAAACCCTAGCCCCGCCGCTTCTTCCATCGTCTCCGGTGAGGAAGAGCTTCACTGCCTCGACCTCGTCGCCGTCGTACTCATGCTGGCCGCAGATTTCTTCACTCCGCCGCCGCCGTAGTTGTCTTCCTCTACCAAGTTAGGCGTGGAAGATTTGAACCGACGAGCTTCACATCTACACTTCCAGTTTGCCGTGTTCTTCGTCAAGGGTAATTAAAAGTTACTTTTACTAGCATCCTTGATTCGAATGTTTTTAACGAAATCTTCAAAAGGTGTTTATTCTTCAAATCTTCACACACAAAACACCTCACATAACATCTGTTCTTGATCTGTTTCCCTAAGCAACATTTTTCTTAAAGATTCCTCATTTGTGTGGATTTTCAATCTGCACAACTCTGGAACCTAAGTCAAAGAACGCTTAGTGAAATTCTTCAAGACTCATCTGGTCAAATTCCTCAAACTTGTTCTTTTTGCAAAAACATCTGAGAACGCATATGACCTCTCCAAATTCTTCGCCCTATATTCTGTTCACAGGTACTCATGTCCACTGCTGAATCACTAGGTTCTCATCAACTTAACTCATTTGCATTGTTCCTCGAAGAAAAGTTGCACACCTCTTCAAAAAATTCTATTGTGCAAATTCCTCAGCTGACAAAAATGGCTGATGGTAAAAAGTCTCAGAAGGGAGGAAAGAGGCCTAAGGTCAACACAATGTTTGAAATTCCTGATGACATCTATGCAGGGTACTGCACACCCCCTGAGGAAACCAAGAATGAGTGCATGGTGCACATTCAAAAGATCACGGAAATGGAGGGAATACAGATATGTCACTCCTAAGTATATGAAGAAATTCGCTCTTAACCCTCCATGCCCAAGACCTCCATTGGCACCTGGCCATGAAGAAGATCCTACCAGCCTCAAGCATGGTGAGGATTATCCTGATGAATGGGCCAAGCGCCAGGCCAAACTAGCCAAGGTGTCTAAGGAAGCAGTGAGGAAATTCAATGAAGACTCTACTGCTGCTGCTACCACTGCTGAGGCCTCTGCAAGCAAGCCAAAGAAGGCCATGCCTAAGAAGCCTGCTCACAAGCCCAGTGCTTCTACCTCAATGCCCTCACGGCCAAGTTCTTCAAATCCCTCACGGCCAATTCCTGAAACTGCTCCAACTCCTCCAAAGTCCTCAGCTCCTCCGTCAAAATCCTCAGCACCTGTCAATCTCACCTCGTGCCAAAGGACAACAAGCATCTCTATTGCCTCAGGAGCCTCTGCTAGTTCTTCAGCTCCACCAAATTCCTCAACAGACCCCACTCTGCTGAAAACAAAGGCCACTGCTGGATGAGGCTCTAGACCAAGTCCACACAAGAAGCAGGTCGCCTTTCAAGTGCCGTCTGATGAAGACGAAGCTGATGATGAAGAACTTGCTAAAATCATCAGGGACAGGCAACTCAAGGCCGCTAGAGCCAAAGGCACAAATGTACCTCTGCTTTTGGATCCAAAGCTGATCCTAGATTACATTGATCTCTGGCACAAGGACCCCAACACTCCTATGCCTGACTTCAAGCTAACTCCTGGCCACAGTCATATGTTGACTACCTTCATTCAGGAAGAAAAATGGAAATTTGAAAAGGCCAGGTAGTTGAAGAAAGCGCAATACAAGGAGCGCTACCTGAAGAAGAATGTTGTCACTACGACACCTCAAGAACTTGTCACTATTCAATCTGAGATCAAGAAACTCAGTGATGAATTTGACGCATACCGCGCTGATTGGCTGGGACCCAAGGTCCATTTTGTGAAACTTGCTGATAAGTTCACTTCCAATGTTGCAGCCCCAACGCAACAAGAAATTCCTCCGGCTGAAGCGTCTGCTCAGCCTACTGAAGAACATGCCAGCACCGCTGATGAAAATCAAGCTGCTGAAGAAAATGAGAGTACCAGGGCTAATGACTGCATTCCAGCCGCTGATGAAACTGCCAGGGCAACCACTAGTGTTGCGCCTGAAGAAACTGTCAGGTCAACTGAAGCTTCAATGTCTGTGCCTGAAGAAACTGAAAATTCCAGGGCAGCTGCATCAGTTGTGCCTGAAGAAAATGAGCCAATTTCCTCTGCTCCTCATGCACCTACTTCAACTCTAGTTCTTCCTTCTGCATCAGATGCGAAGAAGACCAAGGCTGCAGAGCAGGCAACAGTGAAGAAAAGGAAAGCATCAACTTCATCAGATTCTTTAGCTCCGAAGAAGATGAAGACATTGACAAGCTCATTTGAGAATCCAATTGATGTTGTTCCAGTCTCATCCATGCCATCAAAGGAACTCATTCCCTTTGGTGAAGAATATAAGATCCCAAGTGGATCTGATGACGATATTCCTTCTGCTGATTCATCAGAGCAGTTGGATGAAGAAATTGAAGTGGATACAATCCCTTCAACACCAGTTGTCTCCTTGCCCATGCCTCAGTTCACAGCTGAAGAGGCCGGCGTTGAAGATATAAATGAAGAAGAAGAAGATGTGGACACTGGAAGCACTACTCCATTGATGAATGATGACTTTTGGGAAAGTCAGCACCCCAATTCTCCTCTGTTCACACCTCTGCAACAAATTCCTCAGTCCCCAGTAAATACTGAAGTTTTAATGGGATCTGAAGAACCACGCGCACCCTGTTAGTCAATGAAGAGATTCCAGCCACTAGTGCTGATGAAAATATTAATGAAGAATTGAAGACCCAGGCTGCCACTGAAGAAGAAACTAAAATTCCTCAGCCTGCGGAACCTGAGATTGCGATTCCTGAGGTGGTGATGCAATTGACTGATACTCCTCAGCCCAAGCCAAAGGATCCCTTCTCGAAGAGGCAGAAATTCAAGGCCGATGACTTCTTCCACGAGCATGTGTTCTTCACCGACTACAACCCATATGACTCTGCTCGTCTTAGAAGGAAGCGTTTCTGGACTGCCAGCCAAGCCAACTTCTATTCTTCACTACTCTTCAACAAAGACAAAGTCTTCAACCATGAGCATATTCCTCACATGGACATGGAATCACTGAAGGAAATATGCCCTAGAGGCAATAACAAAGTTATTATTTATTTCCTCATATCATGATAAATGTTTATTATTCATGCTAGAATTGTATTAACCGGAAACATGATACATGTGTGAATACATAGACAAAACTATAGTCACTAGTATGCCTCTACTTGACCAGCTCATTAATCAAAGATGGTTATGTTTCCTAACCATAGACATGTGTTGTCATTTGATTACTGGGATCACATCATTAGAAGAATGATGTGATTGACATGACCCATTCCGTTAGCCTAGCACTTGATCGTTTAGTATACTTCTATTGCTTTCTTCATGACTTATACATGTTCCTCAGAACTATGAGAATTATGCAACTCCTTTTACGGAGGAACACTTTGGGTACTACCAAACGTCACAACATAACTGGGTGATTATAAAGGAGTACTACAGTGTCTCGAAGGTACATGTTGAGTTGGCATATTTCGAGATTAGGTTTTGTCACTCCGATCGTCGGAGAGGTATCTCTGGGCCCTCTCGGTAATGCACATCATTATAAGCCTTGCAAGCAATGTGACCAATGAGTTGGTTACGAGATGATGCATTACAGAACGAGTAAAGAGACTTGCTGGTAACGAGATTGAACTAGGTATTGGATACCGATGATCTCGGGCAAATAACATACCGATGACAAAGGGAACAACGTATGTTGTTATGCGGTTTGACCGATAAAGATCTTCGTAGAACATGTAGGAACCAATATGGGCATCCAGGTCCCGCTATTGGTTATTGACCGAGAATGGTTCTAGGTCATGTCTACATAGTTCTCGAACCCATAGGGTCCGCACGCTTAACATTACGATGACAGTTTTATTATGAGTTTATAAGTTTTGATGTACCAAAGTTTGTTCGGAGTCCTGGATGTGATCACGGACATGACGAGGAGTCTCGAAATGGTCGAGACATAAATATTGATATATTGGAAGCCTATGTTTGGACATCGGAATGGGTCCGGGTGAAATCGGGATTTTACCGGAACACCGGGGGGTTACCGGAACCCTCCCAGGGGATAATGGGCCTTAGTGGGCCAAGAGGGAGAAGAGGAGGGCCGGCCAGGGCAGGGAGCGCGCCCCCTCCCCCTAGTCCGAATAGGACAAGGAAGGGGGGGGGCCGCCCCCCTTTCCTCTTTCCCCTCCCTCCTTTCCTTCTCCACCAAGGCAAGAGGGGGGAGTCCTACTCCCGGTGGGAGTAGGACTCCTCCAGGCACCTCCCCCCTCCCTCCTTTATATACGGGGGCGGGGGGCACCCCATAGACGCACAAGTTGATCTACGGATCGTTCCTTAGCCGTGTGCGGTGCCCCCCTCCACCATATTCCACCTCGGTCATATCGTTGTGGAGTTTAGGCGAAGCCCTGCACCGGTAGAACATCATCATCGTCACCATGCCGTCGTGCTGACGGAACTCATCTCTGGAGCTCTGCTGGATCGGAGACCGGGGATCATCATCGAGCTGAACGTGTGCTGAACTCGGAGGCTCCGTACGTTCGGTGCTTGGATCGGTCGGATCGTGAAGACGTACGACTACATCAACCGCGTTGTGCTAACGCTTCCGCTTACGGTCTACGAGGGTACGTGGACAAACACTCTTCCCTCTCGTTGCTATACCATCACCATGATCTTGCGTGTGCATAGGAATTTTTTTGAAATTACTATGTTCCCCAACAGTGGCATCCGAGCCTAGGTTTTATGCGTTGATGTTATATGCACGAGTAGAACACAAGTGAGTTGTGGGCGATACAAGTCATACTGCTTACAAGCATGTCATACTTTGGTTCGGCGGTATTGTGAGATGAAGCGGCCCGGACCGACATTACGCGTACGCTTACGCGAGACTGGTTTCACCGTTACGAGCACTCGTGCTTAAAGGTGGCTGGTGAGTGTCTGTCTCTCTCACTTTAGCTGAATCGAGTGTGGCTACGCCCGGTCCTTGCGAAGGTTAAAACAACACCAACTTGACGAACTATCGTTGTGGTTTTTGATGCATAGGTAAGAACGGTTCTTGCTAAGCCCATAGCAGCCACGTAAAATTTGCAACAACAAAGTAGAGGACGTCTAACTTGTTTTTGCAGGGCTTGTTGTGATGTGATATGGTCAAGACGTGATGCTATATTTTATTGTATGAGATGATCATGTTTTGTAACCGGTTATCGGCAATGGCGGAGCCATATGGTTGTCGCTTTATTGTATGAAATGCAACGCTACAGTAATTGCTTTACTTTATCACTAAGTGGTAGCGATAGTCGAGAAGCAATAGATGGCGAACGACAACGATGCTACGATGGAGATCAAGGTGTCGCGCGGTGATGATGGTTAATCACGACGGTGCTTGAGATGGAGATCACAAGCACAAGATGATGATGGCCATATCATATCACTTATATTGATTGCATGTGATGTTTATCCTTTATGCATCTTATCTTGCTTTGATTGACGGTAGCATTTTAAGATGATCTCTCACTAAAATTATCAAGAAGTGTTCTCCCTGAGTATGCACCGTTGCCAAAGTTCGTCGTGCCCAGACACCACGTGATGATCGGGTGTGATAAGCTCTACGTCCATCTACAACGGGTGCAAGCCAGTTTTGCACACGCGGAATACTCAGTTAAACTTGACGAGCCTAGCATATGCAGATATGGCCTCGGAACATGGAGACCGAAGGTCGAGCGTGAATCATATAGTAGATATGATCAACATAGTGATGTTCACCATTGAAAACTACTCCATCTCACGTGATGATCGGTTATGGTTTAGTTGATTTGGATCACATGATCACTTAGATGACTAGAGAGATGTCTGTCTAAGTGGGAGTTCTTAAGTAATATGATTAATTGAACTTAAATTTATCATGAACTTAGTACCTGATAGTATTTTGCTTGTCTATGTTTGTTTGTAGATAGATGGCTCGTGCTGTTGTTCCGTTGAATTTTAATGCATTCCTTGAGAAAGCAAAGTTGAAAGATGATGGTAGCAATTACACGGATCGGGTCCGTAACTGAGGATTATCCTCATTGCTGCACGTAAAAGTTACATCCTGGAAGCACCGCTGGGTGCGAACTGCTTCTGATGTAACCGATGACGTTAAGAACGTCTGGCGAGCAAAGCTGATGACTACTCTATAGTTCGTGTGCCATGCTTTACGGCTTAGAACCGGGTCTTCAACGACGTTTTGAACGTCATGGAGCATATGAGATGTTCCAGAGTTGAAGTTAATATTTCAAGCAAATGCCCGGATTGAGAGATATGAAGTCTCCAATAAGTTCTATAGCTGCAAGATGGAAGAGAATAGTTCATCGGTGAGCATATACTCAAAATGTCTGGGTATAATAATCACTTGATTCAACTGGGAGTTAATCTTCCGGGTGATAGCGTCATTGACAGAATTCTCCAATCACTACCACCAAGCTACAAGAGCTTTGTGATGAACTATAATATGCAAGGGATGAACAAGACTATTCCCAAGCTCTTCGCAATGCTAAAAGCTGCGGAGGTAGAAATCAAGAAGGAGCATCAAGTGTTGATGGTCAACAAGACCACTAGTTTCAAGAAAAAGGGCAAAGGGAAGAAGAAGGGGAACTTCAAAAAGAAAGGCAAGCAAGTTGCTGCTCAAGAGAAGAAACCCAAGTATGGACCTAAGCCTGAAACTGAGTGCTTCTACTGCAAGCAGACTGGTCACTGGAAGCGGAACTGCCCCAAGTATTTGGCGGATAAGAAGGATGGCAAAGTGAACAAAGGTATATGTGATATACATGTTATTGATGTGTACCTAACTAGAGCTCGTAGTAGCACTGGTATTTGATATTGGTTCATTGCTAATATTTGCAACTCAAACAGGACTATGGAATAAGCGAGCAGCGCCAAGGACGAGGTGACGATGCGCGATGGGAAACGGTTCCAAAGTCGATGTGATCGCTGTCGGCACGCTACCTCTACATCTACCTTCGGGATTAGTTTTAGACCTGAATAATTGTTATTTGGTGCCAGCATTGAGCATGAACATTATATCTGGATCTTGTTTGATGCGAGACGGATATTAATTTAAATCAGAGAAAATGGTTGTTCTATTTATATGAGTAATATCTTTTATGGTCATGCACCCTTGAAGAGTGGTCTATTTTTATTGAATCTCGATAGTAGTGATACACATATTCATAGTGTTGAATCCAAAAGATGCAGAGTTGATAACGATAGTGCAACTTATTTGTGGCACTACCGTTTGGGTCATCGGTGTAAAGCGCATGAAGAAACTCCATACTGATGGGCTTTTGGAATCACTTGATTATGAATCACTTGGTACTTGCGAACCGCGCCTTATGGGAAAGATGACTAAAACGCCGTTCTCCGGAACTATGGAGCGAGCAACTGATTTGTTGGAAATCATACATACTGATGTATGTGGTCCAATGAATGTTGAGGCTCGCGGTGGGTATCGTTATTTTCTCACCTTCACAGATGATTTGAGCAGATATGGGTATATTTACTTAATGAAACACAAGTCTGAAATATTTGAAAAGTTCAAATGTTTCAGAGTGAAGTGGAAAATCATCGTAACAAGAAAATAAAGTTTCTACGATCTGATCGTGGAGGAGAATATTTGAGTTACGAGTTTTGTCTACACTTGAAACAATGCGGGATTGTTTCGCAACTCACGCCACCCGGAACACCACAACGAAATGGTGTGTCCGAACGTCGTAATCATACTTTACTAGATATGGTACGATCTATGATGTCTCTTACTAATTTACCGCTATCGTTTTGGGGTTATGCTTTAGAGACGGCCGCATTCACGTTAAATAGGGCACCATCAAAATCCGTTGAGACGACACCTTATGAACTGTGGTTTGGCAAGAAACCGAAGTTGTCGTTTCTTAAAGTTTGGGCTGCGATGCTTATGTAAAGAAACTTTAACCAGATAAGCTCGAACCCAAATCGGAGAAATGTGTCTTCATAGGATACCCAAAAGAGACTGTTGGGTACACCTTCTATCACAGATCCGAAGGCAAAACATTCATTGCTAAGAATGGATGCTTTCTATAGAAGGAGTTTCTCTCGAAAGAAGTGAGTGGGAGGAAAGTAGAACTTGATGAGATAACTGTATCTACTCCTTTATTGGACAGTAGTTCATCACAAGAACCGGTTCCTGTGACAACTACACCAATTAGTGAGGAAGCTAATGATATTGATCATGAAACTTCAGATCAAGTTTCTATTGAACCTCGTGAGGTCTACGAGTAAGATCCGCACTGAGTGGTACGGTAATCCTATTCGAAGTCATGTTACTTGACCATGATGAACCTACGAACTATGAGGAAGCGATGATGAGCCCAGATTCCGCAAAATGGCTAGAGGCCATGAAATCTGAGATGGGATCCATGTATGAAAACAAAGTATGGACTTTGGTTGACTTACCAGATGATCGGCAAGCAATTGAGAATAAATGGATCTTTAAGAAGAAGACTGACGCTGATGGTAATGTAACTGTCTATAAAGCTCGACTTGTTGCAAAAGGTTTTCAACAAGTTCAAGGGGTTGACTACGATGAGACTTTCTCACCCGTAGCGATGCTTAAGTCTGTCCGAATCATGTTAGCTATTGCTGCATTTCATGATTATGAAATTTGGCAAATGGATGTCAAGACTGCATTCTTGAATGGATTTCTAGAAGAAGAGTTGTATATGATGCAGCCGGAAGGTTTTGTTGATCCAAAAGGTGCTAACAAAGTGTGCAAGCTCCAGCGTTCCATTTATGGACTGGTGCAAGCATCTCGGAGTTGGAATAAACGCTTTGATAGTGTGATCAAAGCATATGGTTTTATATGAGACTTTTGGAGAAGCTCAGTATTTACAAGAAAGTGAGTGGGAGCTCAGAGCATTTCTAGTTTTATATGTAGATGACATATTATTAATTGGAAATGATATAGAATTTCTGGATAGCATAAAGGTATACTTGAATAAAAGTTTTTCAATGAAAGACCTTGGTGAAGCTACTTATATATTGGGCATCAAGATCTATAGAGATAGATCAACATGCTTAATAGGACTTTCACAAAGCACATACCTTGACAAAATTTTGAAAAAGTTCAAAATATATCAGGCAAAGAAAGGATTCTTGCCTGTGCTACAAGGTGTGAAGTTGATTCAAACTCAATGCCCGACCACAGCAGAAGATAGAGAGAAAATGAAAGATGTTCCTATGCTTCAGCCAAAGCTTTTTTCTGTATGCAATTCTGTGTAACAAGCCTGACGTATGCTTAGCAATAAGCTTGGCAGGAAGGTACCAAAGTAATCCAGAGTGGATCATCGACAGCGTCAAGAACATCCTGAAATACCTGAAAAGGACTAAGGATATGTTTCTCGTATATGGAGGTGACAAAGAGCTAGTCGTAAATGGTTACGTCGATGCAAGCTTTGACACTGATCCGAACGATTCTAAATCGCAAACCGGATACGTGTTTTTATTAAACGGTGGAGCTGTAAGTTGGTGCAGTTCTAAACAAAGCGTCGTGGCGGGATCTACATGTGAAGCGGAGTACATAGCTGCTTCTGAAGCAGCAAATGAAGGAGTCTGGATGAAGGAGTTCATTTCCGATCTAGGTGTCATACCTAGTGCATCGGGACCAATGAAGATCTTCTGTGACAATACTGGTGCAATTGCCTTGGCAAAGGAATCCAGATTTCACAAGAGGACCAAGCACATTGTCGGTGTCAAAACCAGCGGATCTCGGGTAGGGGGTCCCGAACTGTGCGTCTAGGTGGATGGTAAGAGGAGACGAGGGACACGATGTTTTACCCAGGTTCGGGCCCTCTCGATGGAGGTAAAACCCTACGTCCTGCTTGATTAATTTTGATGATATGGGTAGTACAAGAGTGGATCTACCAGGAGATCAAGGAGGCTAAACCCTAAAGCTAGCCTATGGTATGATTGTTGTAATGTATGTTGTGTCATACGGACTAAAGCCCTCCGGTTTATATAGACACCGGAGGAGGCTAGGGTTACACAAAGTCGGTTACAATGGTAGGAGATCTACGTATCCGTATTGCCAAGCTTGCCCTCCACGCCAAGGAAAGTCCCATCCGGACACGGGACGGGGTCTTCAATCTTGTATCTTCGTAGTCTGGGAGTCCGGCGGACGATGATAGTCCGGCTGTCCGGACACCCCCTAGTCCAGGACTCCCTCACACATCAAGAGACGCTTCAATTCCATTCGGGACCAAGTCCAAGGGGGAGACATAGAGATTTGCAAGATACATATGGATCTGAATATTGCAGACCCGTTGACTAAGCCTCTCTCACGAGCAAAACATGATCAGCACCAAGACTCCATGGGTGTTAGAATCATTACTATGTAATCTAGATTATTGACTCTAGTGCAAGTGGGAGACTGAAGGAAATATGCCCTAGAGGCAATAATAAAGTTATTATTTATTTCCTCATATCATGATAAATGTTTATTATTCATGCTAGAATTGTATTAACTAGAAACATGATACATGTGTGAATACATAGACAAAACTATAGTCACTAGTATGCCTCTACTTGACTAGCTCATTAATCAAAGATGGTTATGTTTCCTAACCATAGACATGTGTTGTCATTTGATTAGTGGGATCACATCATTAGAAGAATGATGTGATTGACATGACCCATTCCGTTAGCCTAGCACTTGATCGTTTAGTATACTGCTATTGCTTTTTTCATGACTTATACATGTTCCTGTAACTATGAGAATTATGCAACTCCTGTTTACCGGAGGAACACTTTGGGTACTACCAAACGTCACAACGTAACTAGGTGATTATAAAGGAGTACTACAGGTGTCTCCGAAGGTACATGTTGAGTTGGCGTATTTCGAGATTAGGTTTTGTCACTCCGATCGTCGGAGAGGTATCTCTGGGCCCTCTCGGTAATGCACATCATTATAAGCCTTGCAAGCAATGTGACCAATGAGTTGGTTATGAGATGATGCATTACAGAACGAGTAAAGAGACTTGCCGGTAACGAGATTGAACTAGGTATTGGATACCGACGATCTCGGGCAAGTAACATACCGATGACAAAGGGAACAACGTATGTTGTTATGCGGTTTGACCGATAAAGATCTTCATAGAATATGTAAGAACCAATAAGGGCATCCAGGTCCCGCTATTGGTTATTGACCGACAATGGTTCTAGGTCATGTCTACATAGTTCTCGAACCCGTAGTGTCCGCACGCTTAACGTTACGATGACAGTTTTATTACGAGTTTATAAGTTTTGATGTACCGAAGTTTGTTCGGAGTCCCAGATGATCACGGACATGACGAGGAGTCTTGAAATGGTCGAGACATAAAGATTGATATATTGGAAGCCTATGTTTGGACATCAGAATGGTTCCGGGTGAAATCGGGATTTTACCGGAACACCGGGGGGTTACCGGAACCCTCCCGGGGGATAATGGGCCTTAGTGGGCCAAGAGGGAGAAGAGGAGGGCCGGCCAGGGCAGGCCGCGCGCCCCCTCCCCCCTAGTCCGAATAGGACAAGGAAGGGGGGGCGGCGCCCCCCTTTCCTCTTTCCCCTCCCCCCTTTCCTTCTCCACCAAGGCAAGAGGGGGGAGACCAAGGCAAGAGGGGGGAGTCCTACTCCCGGTGGGAGTAGGACTCCTCCAGGCGCACCCCTAAGGGGCCGACCACACCTCCCCCCTTCCTCCTTTATATACGGGGGCGGGGGCACCCCATAGACACACAAGTTGATCTACGGATCGTTCCTTAGCCGTGTGCGGTGCCCCCCTCCACCATATTCCACCTCGGTCATATCGTCGCGGAGTTTAGGCAAAGCCCTGCGCCGGTAGAACATCATCATCGTCACCACGCCGTTGTGCTGATAGAACTTATCTCCGGAGCTCTGCTGGATCGGAGGCCGGAGATCGTCATCGAGGTGAACATGTGCTGAACTCGGAGGCTCCGTACGTTTGGTGCTTGGATCGGTCAGATCGTGAAGACGTACGACTACATCAACCGCGTTGTGCTAATGCTTCCGCTTACGGTCTACAAGGGTACATGGACAAACACTCTTCCCTCTCGTTGCTATACCATCACCATGATCTTGCGTGTGCGTAGGAAATTTTTTGAAATTACTACATTCCCCAACAATCACTGCCTTGCTTCACGCCAGTCCTTAGTGTTCTTCATGATGCAGGACTGCTCAACTTCTGCACTGACATAGTTGATTGGAATGAAGAGCTAATTCTTCAGTTCTATGCAACGCTGCACATCACAGGAAATGTTGAAGATGTGAACTCTTGGGTATTGGACTGGATGACAGAGAACACTCACTTCAAAGCACCAGCCTCTGAATTGCTTCATGCCCTGCCTGTCAGTCCTTCCCTTGAAGGTGCTCGATGCATATACCATGAACGTGAGCTCACGGATCACTATATGCAAGTGCTGATGAAGTTGCTGAAGCCCGGTCAAGCCCCAAGGACAAAATTCCTCGTGAAGGAATTGTTGTATGTGCCTTGGACTGTCTATCGCATTCTGATGAAGACATTGAGTCCAATCAAAGGCCATGACTCAAATGATGAAGAAGTCGTTGGCATCATGAAGAATCTGCTTTTCAATATCATGCATGGCATTCCTGTGAACTACCATGATTTCTTCATGAGGACTCTGGAAAATGTTGCGCTATCTCCGTTTGAGCTGAAGCCTTACGCTCCTTGGATTATGAGATTCCTCAGAACAAGGTCATCACTCAACTACAAAGCTGACACACTCAACCATGGCAGCTACTTGCCCCCTATTGAAGTCCTCAAGCGGACATTTTCCTCATCTGATGAAAAGGGCAAGGACACTGCTATTATTGATGAAGGCATTCGTCCATTGGATGGTCAGTTCTGCAAAGCTACATCTTACTCCACCAATGATGACTCTGCCACTCATGACTCTGCCGCCAATGCTTCAAAGGAAAATCCTCAAGCCACAGCTCCAAGGGTGATGACTGATTGTGAGCTTCTCCTTAGTCTTAATCAGAAGGTGGATCGCAACCACAAATGGGTTAAGGGTCAGTTTGGTTCTATTCTTCACAACATGACTGCTACACACAATGCAGTGAAGAAAAGCCACTACTACCTCCATGAAATCTTTGGTCGCACCTGGGTTGTTCTGTCTCACCTTTATGGCGAAGAAGATCTGAAGCAAATGGGCCTCCAACATGACTTTGACTAGTCTCAACGACTAGCGAAGAAATTCAAGAAAGTCAAAGTTCCTGCCACGGTAGCCAACTCATATTCTTCATCATGCGAGAAGGATGAGCATGAAGACTTGGACGACACTGCGGCAGGACCTACAACAACAACCGACCCCAACAACTCATGTGCTCCTCCTTCATGAGTTTCTTCAGGGGCGTTAGTCCTCACTTTTCGATCCTTTTGGTCATTCAATGACAAAGCGGGAGAAATTTGAGTTAGTCTTCAAGCGGGTCTACTTATATGGGCGTTTTTTGCTAAGTTACAACTCTCGTGCTTCTGAAACTTTATTGGATCGAGTTGTAAACTTAAACTCTATGGTGGTCTGATACTTTTGTTGTGTTATTCTGCATGCTTATTCCTCATTAATGTTAATGCACGCATGTTGAATTACATTAATCACCATATTTCATCATGCATTTCAAATTCTTCACATCATATGTTAAATGCGTGTATGAATTACAAGATATAGGGGGAGATCTCCATGATTCTACTCTTCAAGTGTGCATTGCAAATTCCTCACTATGCACATTTTTAGGGGGAGTTCTTCTATATCTTGCAATCAAATTCCTCAAAATCAGTAGTTACACTTCATATGTTTTATCCCCGTGGAAAACTTAACCTATATTGTCATCAATCACCAAAAAGGGGGAGATTGTAAGTGCATCTAGTGCCCCTTAGTGATTTTTGTGTATTCAAGACTTATAGGTTAAGGGCTAATGCATTTGTGAGTGTACACAGGTCTATAAGTCTATGAGGAGTTTGATATTTACAGAGAAAGTTGACCCCTAAAAATGAATGTCTTCGACTGAAGACTTTGGTATTCTGAAGACTTTCTGAAGACTTTGAAAATGAAGAAATTGGTGTGACCTTGAAGACTTAGTATTCATTCGAGGAACATGAAGTGTGAAGACTTGTGTTTTCGTAGTTTCATTTTCTCTTTCTTGAGTCATAGGAAACACCGTACTATTAAAGGGGGTCGAGGAAATACTAAGGAAAAATTTCCAAGTAATGCTCAACTCAAAATCCTACACCTACCAATCCCTTCGAGTGAAGCCATTGGAAATCTCATGCAGTTCAGTCAAATTTCTTCAGTGACAGAGACGAAGTTCTTCTAGTCTCTGAGGAATTTGTTCTGACTGAGGAGTTAGGAATTCGCCAGTGCGGATTGCCTACAAGTGAGGAACTTGGTAGCCGTGAGGAATTTGATACTCAAAATTCGGACCGTTGTTGTGCTACGCGCCAGCTGTCCCAAAATATCTACTCACCTAACGGTCATATCATTGAAGGGCATTTATGTCTTATCATGTCGGGCTGCTCCCTAGGCTATAAATAGCCGCCCCCTACAACCACTAGCTGGTTGGCTGCTCCAAGAGAAACTAGAACTTGTCATTTGAGAGCATCCCATCCTCCGAGGACTTTGAGCAAAAATCATCAAGTGAGGAAAACCCAAACCCAAACACCTACAAACCCAAAGTGATTGAGCATCACTGAAGAGATTGATCCTGCGTGGATCCGACGCTTGTTACCTTTGAAGACTGTGCATCTTCTAGACGGTTAGGCGTCATGGTCTGAGCATCCAAGAGGAAATTGTGGATCGCCGAGTGATCGAATTTGTGATGGTTTGGAAGTCACCTGAAGACTTACCACGAGTGATTGGGCCAGGTCTGTGTGACCTTATCTCAAGGGTAATATGGTGAGGAATACGTGTCCTGGACTGCATGTTTAGGATTGGGTGTCCGGGACTGGGTGTCCTCAGGTTTGAATACCAAGCCGCCCTAACCAGACGTACAACTGTCACAATAGTTGGAACTAGTCTACCAAATCATTGTCTTCACCAAGCCTACTGGTTCTATTTCCTCAACTCTTTCATTTCCTCATTACTGTGTTGTGTACTTGTTCATATCTGTTTGAAGACTTTGACTAAAGACTTTCTCAATTTCCTCAGTTCAATTTCTTCAGTCTGTTTGTCTTCATCCTGTTTATCCCGTGTTTACGCTTTCTGTACTCTGTGCTTGCTTTCATTTCATCATGATGACCATGGTTATGTTATGTTATGTTGCATCTGAGTACACATTCCCCTGCAAGTAGTTCTTCACTAAGGAATTTCCTCACCCTGAAGTTCCTAAGTGAAGAATTCATAAAAATCGCCTATTCACCCCCCTAGTCGACTTAACGCACTTTCAGGCCCCTCCCCAATTTGGATTGGGCTTGGGGGCATGCCCCTCGACTTGGACGCCTCCTCCTCTCTTCCACTATGGCCCATTAAGGCCCATTAAACCCCCCGGGGGGTTCCGGTAACCCCCTGGTACTCCGGAAAATGCCCGAACCTATCCAAAACATTTTCGGTGTCCAAACATAACCTTCCAATATATCAATCTTTATGTCTCGACCATTTTGATACTCCTCGGCATGTCCGTGATCACATCCGGGACTCCGAACAACCTTCGGTACATCAAATCACATAACTCACAATACATATCGTCATCGAACATTAAGCATGCGGACACTACGGGTTCGAGAACTATGTAGACATGTCCGAGACTCATCTCCGGTCAACAACCAATAGTGGAACCTGGATGCTCATATTGATTCCTACATATTCTACGAGGATCTTTATTATTCAAACCGCACAACATCATACGTTGTTCCCTTTGTCATCGGTATGTTACTTGTCCGAGATTCGATCGTTGGTATCATCATACTTAGTTCAATATCGTTACCGACAAGTCTTTTTTCTCGCCCCGTAATGCATCATCCCGCAACTAACTCATTAGTCACATTGCTTGGAAGGCTTATAGTGATGTGCACTATTGAGAGGGCCCAGAGATACCTCTCCGAAAATCGGAGTGACAAATCCTTATCTCGACCTATGCCAACTCTGTTGGGAAACACAGTAATTTCAAAAATTTCCTACGCACATGCAAGATCCATCTAGGTGATGCATAGCAACAGGAGGGGAGAGTGATGTCTACGTACCCTCGTAGACTGAAAGCGGAAGCGTTATGACAACATGGCTGATGTAGTCGTACGTCTTCTCGATCCGACTGATCCTAGTACCGAAAGTACGGCACCTTCGCGATCTGCACATATTCAGCTCGGTGACATCCCATGAACTCTAGATCCATCTGAGTGTCGAGGGAGAGCTTCGCCAGCATGACAGCGTGATGACGGTGATGATGAAGTTACCTGCACAGGGCTTCCCCTAAGCACTGCAACGATATGACCGAGGTGGAATATGGTGGAGGGGGGCACCACACACGGCTAAACAATCAAATTGTGTGTTCTAGGGTGCCCCCTCCCCACGTATATAAAGGAGGGAGGGGGAGGCCGGCCGGCCTCTCTAGGCGCGCCAAGGAGGGAGGAGTCCTCCACCTAGTAGGAGTAGAACTCCCCCTTTCCTAGTCTCACTTGGAATAGAAGGAAGAGGGTGAAGGAGAAAGGAAAGGGGGGGGGGCAGCCCCCTCACAAAATGCGGATTGGGATTAGGTGGGGGGGGCTCCTAGGCTGCCTTCTCTTCTGTCCCACTAAGGCCCATTAAGGCCCATATACTCCCGGGGGTCCAGTAACCCCCGGTACTCCGGTAAATGCCCGAACACACCCGGAACCATTCCAATTTCCAAACATAGCCTTCGAATATATCAATCTTTATGTCCCGACCATTCCAAGACTCCTCGTCATGTCCGTGATCATATCCGGGACTCTGAACTACCTTCGGTACATCAAAACACATAAACTCATAATACCGATCGTCACCGAACGTTAAGCATGCGGACCCTACGGGTTCGAGAACTATGTAGACATGTCCGAGACTCATCTCCGGTCAATAACCAATAGCGGAACCTGGATGCTCATATTGGTTCCTACATATTCTACGAAGATCTTTATCGGTCAAACCACATAACAACATACATTGTTCCCTTTGTCATCGGTATGTTACTTGCCCGAGATTCGATCGTCGATATCTCAATACCTAGTTCAATCTCGTAACCGGCAAGTCTCTTTACTCGTTCCGTAATGCATCATCCTGCAACTAACTCATTAGCCACATTGCTTGCAAGGCTTATAGTGATGTGCATTACCGAGAGGGCCCAGAGATAGCTCTCCGGTACTCGGAGTGACAAATCCTAATCTCAATCTATGCCAACTCAACAAACACCATCGGAGACACCTGTAGAGCATCTTTATAATCACCCAGTTACGTTGTGACATTTGATAGCACACTAAGTGTTCCTCCGGTATTTGGGAGTTGCATAATCTCATAGTCATAGGAACATGTATAAGTCATGGAGAAAGCAATAGTAACAAACTAAACTATCATCATGCTAAGCTAACGGATGGGTCAAGTCAATCACAACATTCTCTAATGATGTGGTCCCGTTAATCAAATGACAACTCATGTCTATGGCTAGGAAACTTAACCATCTTTGATTCAACGAGCTAGTCAAGTAGAGGCATACTAGTGACACTCTGTTTGTCTACGTATTCACACGTGTACTAAGTTTCCAATTAATAAAATTCTAGCATGAATAATAAATATTTATCATGATATAAGGAAATATAAATAACAACTTTATTATTGCCTCTAGGGCATATTTCCTTCAGTCTCCCACTTGCACTAGAGTCAATAATCTAGATTACACAGTAATGATTCTAACACCCATGGAGTCTTAGTGCTGATCATGTTTTGCTCGTGAGAGAGGCTTAGTCAACGGTTCTGCAACATTTAGATCCGTATGTAACTTGCAAATCTCTATGTCTTCCTCCTTGACTTGATCGCGGATGGAATTAAAGTGTCTCTTGATGTGCTTGGTTCTCTTGTGAAATCTGGATTCCTTTGCCAAGGCAATTGCACCAGTATTGTCACAAAAGATTTTCATTGGACCCGATGCACTAGGTATGACACCTAGATCGGATATGAACTCCTTCATTCAGACTCCTTCATTTGCTGCTTCCGAAGTAGCTATGTACTCCGCTTCACACGTAGATCCCGCCCCGACGCTTTGCTTAGAACTGCACCAACTTATAGGTCTACCGTTCAATATAAATACGTATCCGGTTTGTGACTTAGAGTCATCTGGATCAGTGTCAAAGCTTGCATCGACGTAACCATTTAGATGAGCTCTTTGTCACCTCCATAAACGAGAAACATATCCTTAGTCCTTTTCAGGTACTTCAGGATGTTCTTGGCTGCTGTCTAGTGATCCACTCCTGGATTACTTTGCTACCTCCCTGCTAAACTAATAGCAAGGCACACATCAGGTCTGGTACACAACATTGCATACATGATAGAACCTATGGCTGAAGCATAGTGAATGACTTTCATTTTCTCTCTATCTTCTGCAGTGGTCGGGCATTGAGTCTGACTCAACTTCACACCTTGTAACACAGGCAAGAACTCTTTCTTTGCTTGATCCATTTTGAACTTCTTCAAAACTTTATCAAGGTATGTGCTCTGTGAAAGTCCAATTAAGCGTCTTGATCTATCTCTATATATCTTGATGCCCAATATATAAGCAGCTTCACCGAGGTCTTTCATTGAAAAACTCTTATTCAAGTATCCTTTTATGCTATCCAGAAATTCTATATCATTTCCAACCAACATTATGTCATCCACATATAATATTAGAAATGTTACAGAGATCCCACTCACTTTCTTGTAAATACAGGCTTCTCCAAAAGTCTGTATAAAACCATATGCTTTGATCACACTATCAAAACGTTTATTCCAACTCTGAGATGCTTGCACCAGTCCATAAGTGGATCACTGGAGCTTGCATACTTTGTTAGCATCCTTTGGATCGATAAAACCTTCGGGTTGCATCATATAGAACTCTTCTTCCAGAAATCCATTCAGGAATGCAGTCTTTACATCCATTTGCCAAATTTCATAATCATAAAATGCAAGAATTGCTAACATGATTCGGACAGACTTAAGCATCGCTACGGGTGAGAAGGTCTCATCGTAGTCAAGTCCTGAACTTGTCGAAAACCTTTCGCAACAAGTCGAGCTTTGTAGACAGTAACATTACCGTCAGTGTCAGTCTTCTTCTTGAAGATCCATCTATTCTCGATGGCTTGCCGATCATCGGGCAAGTCAACCAAAGTCCACACTTTGTTCTCATACATGGATCCCATCTCAGATTTTATGGCATCAAGTGATTTCGCGGAATCTGGGCTCATCATCGCTTCCTCATAGTTCGTAGGTTCATCATGGTCAAGTAACATGACCTCCAGAACTGGATTACCGTACCAATCTGGTGCGGATCTTACTCTGGTTGACCTACGAGGTTCAGTAGTAACTTGATCTGATGTTACATGATCATCATCATTAGCTTCCTCACTGATTGGTGTAGTAGTCACAGGAACTGATTTCTGTGATGAACTACTTTCCAATAAGGTAGCAGGTACAGTTACCTCATCAAGTTCTACTTTCCTCCCACTCACTTCTTTCGAGAGAAACTCCTTCTCTATAAAAGTATCCATTCTTAGGAACGAATGTCTTGCCTTCGGATCTTTGATAGAAGGTGTACCTAACAGTCTCCTTTGGGTATCCTATGAAGACACATTTCTCCGATTTGGGTTTGAGCTTACCAGGTTGAAGCTTTTTCACATAAGCATCACAACCCCAAACTTTAAGAAACGACAACTTGGGTTTCTTGCCAAACCACAGTTCATAAGGTGTCGTCTCAACGGATTTAGTTGGTGCCCTATTTAACGTGAATGCAGCTGTCTCTAAAGCATAACCCCAAAATGATAGTGGTACATCAGTAAGAGACATCATAGATCGCACCATATCTTGTAAAGTATGATTACGACGTTCGGACACACCATTACGCTGTGGTGTTCCGGGTGGTGTGAGTTGTGAAACTATTCCGCATTGTTTCAAATGAAGAACAAACTCGTAACTCAAATATTCTCCTCCCCGATAAGATCGTAGAAACTTTATTTTCTTGTTACGATGATTTTCCACTTCACTCTGAAATTCTTTGAACTTTTCAAATGTTTCAGACTTATGTTTCATCAAGTAGATATACCCATCTGCTCAAATCATCTGTGAAGGTCAGAAAATAACGATACCCGCCGCGAGCCTCACTATTCATTAGCACATACATCAGTATGTATGATTTCCAATAAATTTGTTGCTCGCTCCATGTCGGTGTCAAAACCGGCGGATCTCGGGTAGATGGTCCCGATCTGTGCGTCAAGGCTGATGGTAACAGGAAGGAAGGGACACAGGTTTGGGCCCTCTCGATGGAGGTAAAACCCTACTTCCTGCTTGATTAATATTGAAGATATGGGTAGTACAAGAGTAGATCTACCACGAGATCGTAGAGGCTAAACCCTAAGAGCTAGCCTGATGGTATGATTGATATTGTGATCAGCCTTCTAAGGACCAACCTCTCCGGTTTATATAGGCACCGGAGAGGGCTAGGGTTTACATGGTGTCGGTTACAAGGAAGCAAACACAGTATCCGGATCGCCAAGCTTGCCTTCCACGTGATGGAGAGTCCCATCCGGACACGGGCCGAAGTCTTGAGTCTTGTATCTTCACGCTTCAATAGTCCGGACGTTGTACACAGTCCGGCTGTCCGGATACCCCCTAATCCAGGACTCCCTCAGTAGCCCCTGAACCAGGCTTCAATGACGATGAGTTCGGCGTGCAGTCTTGTCTTCGGCATTGCAGGGCGGGTTTCTTCTCCGAATACTCCAGAACAGTTATCGAACACGTAGATCGTGTCCGGATCTGCAAGATGATCTTCACATGGCATAAATCCGATCTGCTGACAATCTTCGTGTGTCGTGCCCGTGCATCGTGGCCTGGTCCAACTCGAACCGGCGTTTCTTATCCCACCACAACTTGTGTTACGAGGCGGTTTTAATGGCACGTCCCGTCGAGGCAGAGATCGTGTTCCTCTTATTATGGGATTTTACATTAATATGGGCGTGCCTGACCCCACGACGACCGTTGGTATAACTCCGCGTGTTTTTAGATAAGCCTCAAACGGTCACACTAAGGACTCTTGATATTCACCCCCTTTATAAAGGGGTCGAGGTCTATGCCTCTTTTCCACCTTCCTCGCGCCTTCTCGCACCTCAAGTTCTAACACCCGAAACCCAAGCCTCAACACCCCAGATCCTCCTATATGTCCAGATCCGTCCCTCACGGCTGATGGGTGGCCTCCTCGATTCAAAAGGAAGACATTGCAAGGCTTAGGGAGGTCGGATACCTGACCGCCGATATTCAGCACAGGCTTCCTGCTCCAGGGCAGGTCATCCCTACACCGGAGCCTAATGAGTGCATCATTTTTGTCCCACACTTCCTCCGCGGCTTGGGCTTTACCCTCGACCCCTTTGTGAGGGGGATCATGTTCTATTATGGGTTGGATTTTCATGATCTAGCTCCGGACGCCATCCTCCATATCTCGTCGTTCATTATCGTGTGTGAGGCTTTTCTCCATGTCACCCCACACTTCGGCTTATGGCTTAAGACCTTGAACGTGAAGCCGAAGATGATCGAGGGGCAGCATGCGGAGTGCGGAGGTGCCGTAATAAGCAGGAACGCCGATGCCCCATGGCCAGAGGGTTCTTTCCCGGAAGTATCCGATGTATGTCAACGGAGGTGGTTTTATGTCACGGTTCCCAGAGGCACGAAGTGGGTGGCTGCTCCCGAGTTCCGCTCGGGCCCTCCATCACAACTAGCATCCTGGACCGACGTCGGGCGGAGTTGGGGGCCCGCTGGTGATGTACCAGTACTGCAGAATCGCATCCGGGAGCTTCTCGAGAGGGACATCAACCTCGTCAGCACAATGCAAGTGATGTTAATCCGACGGATGTTGCCGTGCCAACGCCGGCCTCTCTGGATGTGGGAGTTCAATCCGGAGGGTCCACGGACTGTCAAGCACTTCTTCGGCTTGAAGCTCGGAGAGATGTGCAAATTATTCTTCGGACCGAAAGTAGAGTCTCCGGACACCACCAAGGATGCGGGCCTAAGCTGCAATCGCCTAGATACCCAAGTAAGTAATCTTGACACCGGACACCTTGTTTTGAGTTTGTCATAGTTGTTTATTCTGAAAATCTTCCGTGGCCAGGAATGGCTCAACAAGGCGGAGAGAATCAGGTGTCCGGCGCCACTTCCTGAAGGTTCGCCTGGTCCCACCATGGCCAAGATGCTTGTCCGAGTACTCAGCAGGATGCCCTCGAGGAAAAACAAGGGGGAGAGCAAAGAAACCGAACTCCACACGCTACACATCCGAACCGGGGGAATTGCTACCTCCCTTAAGGAGGATAGTCGGGAAAGGGAGGCTAAGGCCTCCTCCCCACGCGGGAAGAAGAGGGCAGCCTCCGAAAGCTTGGAGGCGGAGATGCCCAAATCAAGGAAGAAGACATCCCCAGGGGGCCTTGCCCCGACGGGCACCCTCACCGCACCATGCCCTCCAACGGGCTAGCCCTCCACTGAGCTGTAAGCCAATCTACAATCCGAAGGTACTGTGTTTCTCCTAGATCAATAACCAGGATTCAACTTTTTGCAGTCCGGCCAGCAGCTCTTCTCAACAGGGTTCATCTTCGGGGGACCTTCCTCCGGAGATGATGGAGAGCGAGACCCCACCCCTTCTCCAACTCATGAAGCGGGCGACACCGAGGTGTCATCACGGAGGAGTCCGGATATGCGGAAGCCGGAAGTCAATTCGTCAGCCGCCCTGCACCCGGAGCATTTGGCTACAACGGGGGGCGTTGGGAAGAGTCCGGCGCAGTTTGATGTCCGGCCGGACGTACTGACGGGCTTACTGAAGCGAGCTGCGCTCTCGGAGGAGCACCACTCATTAATGAGCGTGGTGCTCAAGAAGATTTCATCCGCTACATGCGGTTTGAATGAAGCATTCACAAGCCTGCTCAAAGGCTTTGAGGTATGTAATGAAGAATACACTATTTCTTTGGCTGTGAGGCACGCGCTAGGTGTGCTCCATATAGATAGTAGCCCCTGAGACTCTGGTTGCCCACCCTAGGCGGCAAACGGGGGATCATAAACCAATGATTGTGCTGTAAATATGTGCAGGTACCTGTGGGTCTGGACGCCGGCCAGTCCATTGAAGTTGCCGAATTAACAAGGCAAATTGGATCAATTGATGCCGATATCACGCTGGTGAATGAGCGGCTGGACAAACCACAAGGTATGTGTCATGCCTTCCCTTGTATAGGAAAATATGAAGGTGGCATGATATTAATGTAATATGTTTGGACTGCAGATGGTGCTGCTGCCGTGAAGGCCCTGAGGGCGAACTTGCTCAAGCCAAGGAACAAGCTCGGGTGAGCAATGCGGCTGCCCTAAAGGCGGCCGAGGAATTGAGAGCCGAACAGGCTGCTCATCGCCGAAGCGAGGAGAAGATAGCCGAAATGGCTGTTGAGTTAAAAAATGCCGCTGACCGGTATGAGCTCCTTAAAAAGGAGCATGAGGGTAGTTCGGCCGACCTGAACAAGGCACTTAATGCCACCAATGAAATATGGACTGAGCTCAGGGGTGCGCGGGAGGAGCTTCAACAGGCCGGTAAAATTGCGGCTGGGAGCTCCTATTTGCTGCGGACGAAGTTTTTCGATCCGAGGTACGCTCCCCTGGATGGACGCTGGAGTCCGGCGGACGCATATGAGGATCTAGCGAAGAGTACAGCTGACGATGCCGAGTTCTTCAAATATCAAGATGATAAGGAAGTGGAGAAGCTTTCTGGTCGCAATTCCACGCTCCCACTCGCCCGCTGCTGTTAAGTGACAAGATGGCTGCTGTAGCGGAGCTCCATAGGCTGTCCGGGCTTGCAATGCGGTCTGTAATAGACCATCTTTGGCCAAAGGGGCCTAAGGCGGACAGTTACTTTGGCTTGGTGTAGCAATTCCTTGGAGTCGTGCCCGGATCGATGCCATGAGAAGGTCGGCGTGCATAGAAGGTGCACGGATGGCTCTTTCCCGCGTTAAAGCCTATTGGACGGACATGGAGGCCACCATTATGGCGGCCCAGGATCCGGTGGGGGGCCAATATCCGGTCGAGCACTACTTGGTGCAGGTCATAGAAGGTGCCCGCCTAATAGAGGCGCAGTGCTCGAAGAATATCTTGTTCGAATGATGAACAAAATCATTGTAAAAACAATGTTCGTTTTGGTTATGAGGCTAGATTTATACTATTTACCTAAGAATATGATTATTTCCCCTGTGCGGCCGTTTATATATATGTATATATAAATATGTAATCTGAAAGTTAGCAGTCGTTGGCTTCAGCCCCGACGCACACAATGCGGGGGTGTTCGCGAAAAAATATGCTTAATCACACTTGATCCAATGTCTTGGTCCATTAAGGAGGTGATCGCACGACGAACTAGGCAACCGGATTATATAGCTGTAACACTTTCACTTAGCCACGAGATTATAATGTGGGGCTACTATGTAGCCCCTGGTACCTTCGCGTGCATCCGAATACGGGCGCGTATGTACCTGGCCGGGAAATGGCCCTTCGTTAATGCCGAGGAATCCAAAAGATTCTGGTGAGTCGTTGAGTGGTTGACCAGTCTCTCGCTGTATCATGACAGTCTGTTTTCGGCTTTCTCTACTGAGGTGCTCATCCGAAATAACCAGGGCACAATCGTAGTAGTTCTCCTTTGGCCACCCTAGCCGATAATAATGGAACGTAAGGCGGCAAACCCAGGAGTCGGGCTAACCCAACATTTGACCAAAGACATGATTCGGAGCTGATGCATATAAGGCCAAACTAGTGACGCCGAACACTCCCGAAGGTATTCGGACTTTATAACAGATGATGGGCTCTAGAATGCCCATTCATTATAAACCCTGTGTTTCCAGGTACGTGCGTTGATCTGTCGTGGCGAAATGCCAAAAACGGCAGTATCCTCTATGGGTATAGAACCCATGGGATGGTTAAACAACAAGAGGCAATAAAAAGGTTTACACAGGGGCTTAATCTACAAAGAAACCTGTTGAACGGGGCCCTGCTGCATGTCTGCGCCTTTGTCTTCGTTGTGACATATCCTGGAAGGGTATCTCACGAACGTTGTCTGTGGAAAAAGAAAACTCATAGGGGAGTACAACATGAGTATGCGGGGCGGGGTCCATCCCTCCGTCCCTAGACAGTGCAGCCTGCTCCGGATTTGAGTCCGGGGCTACTGCAGGGGTGAAATCCCGAGTGTTGTCCGATAGCAGGTCCAGGCCATGCTCGTCGTGACTGTCCGGCGTTCCTGGAGTGGGCCCGAATCCGTCAAAGATCAAGTCTCCGCGGATATCCGCCGTGTAGTTCAAGTTTCCGAACCTGGTTTGATGGCCAGGGGCGTAGCTGTTGATCTACTCCAGATGGCCAAGCGAATTGACCTGTAGTGCGAAGCCGCCGAACACGAAGATCTGTCCCGGGAGAAAGGTCTTGCCCTGGACCATGTCATTGATGATGATTGAAGGAGCCATCGAGCCTGACAGCGACGACACAGAGGAACTCTCAATGAAAGCACTAATGTCGGTGTCAAAACCGGTGGATCTCAGGTAGGGGGTCCCGATATGTACGTCAAGGCTGATGGTAACAGGAAGCAAGGGACACAGATGTTTACCCAGGTCCGGGCCCTCTCGATGGAGGTAAAACCCTACTTCCTGCTTAATTAATATTGAATATATGGGTAGTACAAGAGTAGATCTACCACGAGATCGTAGAGGCTAAACCCTAAGAGCTAGCCTATGATGGTATGATTGTAATTGTGATCGGCCTTCTAAGGACCAACCTCTCCGGTTTATATAGGCACCGGAGAGGGCTAGGGTTTACATGGAGCCGGTTACAAGGAAGGAAACACACTACCCGGATCGCCAAGCTTGCCTTCCACGCAAAGGAGAGTCCCATCCGGACACGGGCCGAAGTCTTGAGTCTTGTATCTTCACGCTTCAATAGTCCGTACATTGTACACCGTCCAGCTGTCCGGATACCCCCTAATCTAGGACTACCTCACTCCATTGTTCCGGAGAACGGAGTTTTAGTCATCTTGCCCATGATGCATGGTTCGCAAGTACCAAGTGATTCATAATCAAGTGATTCCAAAATTCCATTAGAATGGAGTTTCTTCATGCGCTTTACAACAATATGACCTAAATGGCAGTGCCACAAATAAGTTGCACTATCATTATCAACTCTGCATCTTTTGGCTTCAATATTATGAATATGTGTGTCACTACTATCGAGATTTAAGAAAAATAGACCACTCTTCAAGGGTGCATGACCATAAAACATATTACTCATATAAATAGAACAACCATTATTCTCGGATTTAAATGAACAGCCATATCGCATCAAACAAGATCGAGATATAATGTTCATGCTTAACGTTGGCACCAAATAACAATTATTCAGGTCTAAAACTAATCCCAAAGGTAGATGTAGAGGTAGTGTGCCAACGGCGATCACATCGACTTTGGAACCATTTCCCACACGCATCGTCACCTCGCCCTTAGCCAATCTTCGCTTAATCCGTAGTCCCAGTTTTGAGTTGCAAATATTAGCAACAGAACCAGTATCAAATACCCAGGCACTACTGCGAGCATTAGTAAGGTACACATCAATAACATGTATATCACATATACCTTTGTTCACCTTGCCATCCTTCTTATCCGCCAAATACTTGGGGCAGTTCCGCTTCCAGTGACCAGTCCCTTTGCAGTAGAAGCACTCAGTCTTGGCTTAGGTCCAGACGTGGGCTGCTTCACTTGAGCAGCAACTTGCTTGCCATTCTTCTTGAAGTTCCCCTTCTTCCGTTTGCCCTTCTTCTTGAAACTGGTGGTCTTGTTGACCATCAACACTTGATGCTCCTTCTTGATTTCTACCTCCGCAACTTTTAGCATAGCGAAGAGCTCGGGAATTGTCTTATCCATCCCTTGCATATTATAGTTCATCACGAAGCTCTTGTAGCTTGGTGATAGTGATTGAAGAACTCTGTCAATGACACTATCATCAGGAAGATTAACTCCCAGCTGAGTCAAGTGGTTGTGGTACCCAGACATTCTGAGTATATGTTCACTGACAGAACTATTCTCCTCCATTTTGCAGCTGTAGAACTTATTGGAGACTTCATATCTCCCAATCCGAGCATTTGCTTGAAATATTAACTTCAACTCCTGGAACATCTCATATGCTCCATGACGTTCAAAACATCGTTGAAGTCCCGGTTCTAAGCCGTAAAGCATGGCACACTGAACTATCGAGTAGTCATCAACTTTACTCTGTCAGACATTCTTAATGTCATCAACAGCATCTACAGCAGGCCTGGCACCTAGCGGTGCTTCCAGGACACAATTCTTCTATGCAGCAATGAGGATAATCCTCAAGTTACGGACCCACTCCGTGTAGTTGCTACCATCATCTTTCAACTTAGCTTTCTCTAGGAATGCATTAAAATTCACGGGCCATTGATCCACAACAACATAGACATGGAAAACACTATCAGGTACTAAGTTCATGATAAATTAAAGTTCAATTAATCACATTACTTAAGAACTCCCACTTAGATAGACATCCCTCTAATCATCTAAGTGATCACGTGATCCAAATCAACTAAACCATGTCCAATCATCACGTGAGATGGAGTAGCTTTCAATGGTGAACATCACTATGTTGATCATATCTACTATATGATTCACGCTCGACCTTTAGGTCTCAGTGTTCCGAGGCCATATCTGCATATGCTAGGCTCGTCAAGTTTAACCCGAGTATTCTACGTGTGCAAAACTGGTGTGCACCCGTTGTATGTGAACGTAGAGCTTATCACACCCGATTATCACTTGGAGTCTCGGCACAACGAACTTTCGCAATGTTGCATACTCAGGGAGAACTGATGACCCACAAGTGTAGGGGATCTATCGCAGTCCTTTCGATAAGTAAGAGTGCGGAACCCAACAAGGAGCGGAAGGAAATGATAAGCGGTTTTCAGTAAGGTTTTCTCTGCAAGCACTGAAATTGTAGGTAATAGATAGTTTTGTGATAAGATAAATTGTAACGAGTAACAAGCAATGAAAGTAAATAAAGTGCATCAAGGTGGCCCAATCCTTTTGTAGCAAAGGATAAGCCCGGACAATTTCTTATAATGAGAAAAGAGCTCCTGAGGACACATGGGAATTATCGTCAAGCTAGTTTTCATCACGCTCATATGATTCGCGTTCGGTACTTTGATAATTTGATATGTGGGTGGACCGGTGCTTGGGTACTGCCCTTACTTGGACAAGTATCCCACTTATGATTAACCCCTATTGCAAGCATCCGCAACTACAAAAGAAGTATTAAGGTAAACCTAACCACATCATTAAACATATGGATCCAAATCAGCCCTTAACGAAGCAACACATAAACTAGGGTTTAAGATTCTGTCACTCTAGCAACCCATCATCTACTTATTACTTCCCAATGCCTTCCTCTATGCCCAAATAATGGTGAAGTGTCATGTAGTCGACATTCACATAACACCACTAGAGGAAAGACAACATAACTCATCAAAATATCGAACGAATACCAAATTCACATGACTACTAATAGCAAGACTTCACCCATGTCCTCAGGAACAAACGTACCTACTCACAAAGCATATTAATATTCATAATCGGAGGAGTTATAATATGCATTAAGGATCTGAACATATGATCTTCCACCAAGTTAACCAATTAGCATCAACTACAAGGAGTAATCAACACTACTAGCAACCCACAGGTACCAATTTGTGGTTTTGATACAAGATCGGGTACAAGAGATGAACTAGAGTTTTGAGAGGAGATGGTGATGGTGAAGATGTTGATGGAGATTGACCCCCTCCCAATGAGAGGATCGTTGGTGATGACGATGGTGATGATTTCCCCCTCCCTGAGGGAAGTATCCCCGGCAGAACAGCTCTGCCAGAGCTCTCGATTGGTTCCGCCAAGGTTCCGCCTCGTGGTGGCTGAGTTTCGTCCCGTAAGCTTGCCCACGATTTTTTCCAGGGTAAAAGCCTTCATATAGCAGAAGATGTACACTAGGGGGCCACCAGGGGGCCAGGAGACAAGGGACGCAACCAGTTAGGGTGGGCACACCCCCCACCCTCCTGTCCAGGGTGTGGGCCCCCTGAGGTATTTCTTCCATTTAAATCCAAAAAGATGTTTCGTGGAGTTTCAAGATTTTTGGAGCAGTGCAGAATAGGTTTCCAATGTTTGCTCCTTTTCCAGCCAGAATTCCAGCTACCGGCATTCCCCCTCTTCATGGTAAACCTTGTAAAATAAGAGAGAATAGCCATAAGTATTGAGATAATGTATAATAACAGCCCATAATGCAATAAATATTGATATAAAAGCATGATGCAAAATGGACGTATCAACTCCCCCAAGCTTAGACCTGGCTTGTCCTCAAGCGGAAGCCGAAATCGAAAAATATTGTAACGCCCTCGATGCGGCTATATCTCCCACGTGTCGAAGCACGACTTAGAGGCATAACCGCATTGAAAGCAATGTCGCAAGTGAGGTAATCTTCACACAACCCATGTAATACATAAGGGAAAGAGATACATAGTTGGCTTACAATCGCCACTTCACACAATTACATGAATAAAGCATTACATCATCCAGATACAATCAAGGTCCGACTACGGAACCAAAATAAAAGAAGAACCCCAAATGCGACAAAGGTCCCCGATCGACCCCAACCGGGCTCCACTCTTGATCAACTAGAACGAAACAACACAAAGGGCAAGATCTTCATCAAGCTCCTCCTTGAGCTTGGTTGCGCCACCGCCGGTAACATAGGCACCGCAAACTGGTTTTGAAGTATCCGGTGAGTCACGAGGACTCAGCAATCTCGCACCATGAGATCAAGACTATTTAAGCTTATGGGTAAGGTAAAGGCATGAGGTGGAGCTGCAGCAAGCGACTAGCATATATGGTGGCTAACATACGCAAATGAGAGCGAGAAGAGAAGGCAAAGCACGGTCGATAAAAGTATGATCAAGAAGTGATCCTATAGCAACCTACGTCAAGCATAACTCCAACACCGTGTTCACTTCCCGGACTCCACCGGAAAGAGACCATCACGGTTACACACACGGTTGATGTATTTTAATTAAGGTCAACTTCGGGTTTTCTACAACCGGACATTAACAAATTCCCATCTGCCACATAACCGCGGGCACGGCTCTCGAAAGTTTATACCCTGCAGGGGTGTCCCAACTTAGCCCATGACAAGCTCTCGCGATCAACGAAGGAATAGACCTTCTCCCAGGAAGACCCGATCAGTCTCGGAATCCCGGTACATCAAGACATTTCGACAATGGTAAAACAAGACCAGCAAAGCCGCCCGATGTGCCGACAAATCCCGATAGGAGTCGCACGTACCTCGTTCTCAGGGCACACCGGATAGGTCAGCCTACGAGTAAAACCAGCCCTCGAGTTGCCCCGAGGTGGCCCCGCAGTCTGCCCGTTTCGGACCAACACTCGAAGGAGCACTGGCCCGGGGGGGCTAAAATAAAGATGACCCTCGGGCTCCGGAAACCCAAGGGAAAAAGGGCTAGGTGAGGCAAATGGTAAAACCAAGGTTGGGCCTTCTTTGGACAAGTTTTATTCAAAGCGAACTGTCAGGGGGGTCCCATAAATCACCCGACCGCGTAAGGAACGCAAAATCCGGGAACATAACACCGGTATGACGGAAACTAGGGCGGCAAGAGTGGAACAAAACACCAGGCATAGGGCCGAGCCTTCCACCCTTTACCAAGTATATAGATGCATTAATAATATAAGAGATATTGTGATATCCCAACATAACCCTGTCCACCATGGAGCAATCTTCAACTTCACCTGCAGCTAGCGACGCTATAAGAGGGGCTGAGCAAAGCGGTAACATAGCCAAACAACAGTTTGCATAGGAAAGGTGTCAAAGGTTAGAGGTTCATGGCAATATGGGATGGCTTGACAAGCAAATGGTAGGCATCGTAGCATTGGCATAGCAAAAGAGCGAGCAAACTAGCATAGCAAAGATAGTAGTGATTTCGAGGGTATGGTCATCTTGCCTGAAATCCCGCAAGGAAGAAGAACGATTCCATGAAGAAGACAAACGGACGAAGTCGAACGGATCCTCACAACTCCGGAACGAAACCGAAGCTAACGAGAGAAGCAACCCGGAAAGAAACAAACAACATGGTAAACACACAAGCATAAACATGTCAAGATGCACAAACATGTATGATGCATGTCCGGATTAATGAGGCATGGCATGGCAATATGCACAAACAAAACTACAAGTTAAATGGAGCCCAATATGCAACGAGTTGCATATTGACGAAACACCACATCAATTATTTAGTTCTCTCTCGGTTATGAACAAGACAAGATTAAATGTTGGTTAACATGGCAAGAGGTGAAGCATAATTAAACTAGCTATTTAGGCAAGTTTAAATGAGGCCGGAAACACAAACAACACTTCCGGAAAATCCCCATGTTATTTAGCAATTTAATGCAACAACAATTTTAAACATTTTAATTGTTGTTATCATGATGCGGATGACATATACAAGTTATATGCAATTTTTATGAAAATGTTGACAAGAGCATGATAAGGAGAATTTGGTCACCATGGCGGAACGAAAAGGGTGCCACGGCGGCGAGACAAAAATGGTGCCACGGCAACATATCCGAAAATGATGCCACGGCAACATATCCAAAAATGATGCCACGGCAACATATCGGTTCCGGTAGCTCACGGAGATACCGGTGCAAAAGGAAGTGAGCGTGAGCGAGTCATGCAAGATGGTGGGGTGATCCCGGATTCCGGGTTCCCACGGGACGGCGGCATGGCAAACGAGGAACATGCACGAAACAATCGGGCAGGGTGCAAACATAAGCATCTCATACAACAAAGCATTCGTTCCACGGCGGTCGTCATCTCGGGATTATACCTTTGAAGCGTGCATTTCGGAGCGGTTCGCGTTTCGTAGAGGAAGTAGTCGTTCACGGCCGTAGTGGAGGTAGACGTTCACGTGGTGACGTAGAGGAAGTAGTTGTACACGGCGACGGTAGTTGTACACGGTTCGTAGGGGTTCGAGTCATCGGTAGAGGAACTTGGCGGACCATGTAGTCGAACTTGGCGCATCCGAAGGGGTACTTGACGAAACCCACCTCGGATGTAGTCGTACACGTGTAGTCGGACTTGACAAAAATGCACGCCGGCTGCAGTCGTGGTACTTGACATTATCCGGGACGGTCTTGGCGTATCCGTGCATAGAGGTACTGGCAGTTTTGTGTAGTCGATCTTGTCGGTCTTGACGAACCAAAACGAAGCAACACCAGGGCCTCGTGTCTTGGCGTCCTTGCCACCAGCAGCGGAGGACAGCCTACGGATCACGGGTGGAGCTTGGGCGTGGAAGGAGGGTGGCGAGGCAGAGCAGCAACACGAGATGCAGCGAGGTCATGGGGGCACAGGACTTGGATGCCGGCTGCAGGGAAGCTCGGGGCAGGGGAAGCAGGAGCAGAGGGGTGGCGGAGCTCGGGACGCCATGGCAGCAAAGACTCGGGGCCGAGGACGAAGTCGAGCAGAAGGCAGGGAGGTTGCGGGCTCCTCTGGGCGCAGACGAAGACGGCAGCGGGCGCGGCAGAGGAGGGGCACGGACGCAGGCGATGGAGGGCCGCCGGAGTCGTGGTCAGAGGCGGGCGGCGTGGTTGTGAGGAAGCAGAGGGAGGCGCGTAGGAGGCTGAGAGGCAGGGGCGACGGGAAACCATGAAGGCCGGCAGCGCCATGGCCGTGCGGGCAGGCGAGCTCGCGGAGGAGGCGCTCGGGCGCGGGGTAGAGCGAGGGCGAGGGAGCGAGGGGGTGCAGTGGTGCTGGCCATGGCGATGGGGAGACGAGGCGGCAGCGCTACAAGGAGGGGAGGCGAGGGACCGAGAGGAGAGGAGGCGAGCGCTAGGGAGGAGATGGGATCGAGCGTGAGGAGGGTTCGGGCGCGGCGGCGCGAGGGAAGCACGAGGGGATCGAGGGAGATGGGGATCAGGGGCTAGGGTTAAGAGCGGGATTGGTGGGCCTCGGCGATGGATGGGCCGGCGAGAGGCCCAGCTGGGCTGGACTCTCCTCTCCCTCTCCCCTATTTCCTTTTCTCTAAATAACAGAGAAATAAAGAGAAAGAAAAGAGAGAAGAGAAGGTTAGAGGAAGAATTTGGGCAGGAGGACAACTTTTCCAGAGTCATAAAAATATGAGGAATTTGACAAAAATGGCCTGACAATTTTCGGAGGAAGTAAAATCCACACACGTTGGATTTAACTCGGTAAGTTCGAATTTCGAAACTCATTGAAATGAACTCCAAATGGGTTGAAATTATAGGAGGTGACCCTACACAATAGATGTGATTTATGGGCAGATTTGGAACATTAATGGGTAGAGTAAAATTGCAACTCAATTTTACTAAAAGGCCCCAAAGGAAGAAAAGAAGTTGAGTAGGATAAAAGGAAATTTGAAGAACGGTGCATATGTGTTATGGGTGATTCCGAAAATGGAATATTTATAATATCTCTCTAAATATCGAGAGGATATGTTTTAAAGAGAATCACCATGTGAATTCCCTCGATTTAAATGGACCGAAGATCCAGACGGTTTATTTAGATGAGTTTTAAAAAGGGTTGGATGATGACATGATGCAATGCAAATGATGCAATGATGAATGCATGACATGTACAAAAAGCAAAACGAAGACAAAACCCAACCACAAGGAAATAACATATCACATCTCCGGAAAAGGCAAGAGTTGGAGTTACGGATATGGAAAGTTGCATCCGGGGCATTACAACACTCCACCACTACGAGAGGATCTCGTCCCGGGATCTAGGATGGCACCGGAGGAAAAAGGAAGAGGAAGAGAAGAGGTAAAACAAAGTTGCTTCTTCGACAAATAAGTGAAACCAAAGAACCTTGAGAAAGAACATAACAGAGTTGAACACAATTGAGAGCACTGCGGTAGAACAAATAGGAACAAGGAACACCATGTGAACCTTGGCGGTTGCAAAGCTATGGATGACGAGTACAATGGACAAGAAAGAATTGAGACCACTCTGGTTAAAACAAGATGAGCGGGGAAGAATTCGGGCAGCACCCTGGTTGAATATGGAAGAAATAGAACATGAACTTGAGAAGATGGAATGATACTTGATGAAATCAACTACACACTGTCTCCAGAACTATTGAAAGAATGGCACAAGGGGCAAGAAAGATTTCAGACAGCAGTCCGGTTAAGAAGGGGGGCAAAACTTGATGAGATGAAAGAACTTGAAGAGATGACACAACACTCCGGTTAAATGGATAAGCATGAAAAGAACATGATCCTCACAAAACGAGGTGATGGGTGAAGAGCACAACATCACAATGCCTCCGGAACGAAAGAATGGAAGCTAGACCGTTGGGATAAAGGGACGGAGAAGAAAATGACAACTTCTACCACAATTGAATTTGGAAGGCATCCTTGCCAGAAGGTTAGAATAGAGTTGTTGGAAGACCAACAACGAAAAGAATAAGTTTGTAGTGGGCTTATGGAAACATCTCAACATTATGAGGTGACAACCGGCCACTAACGGAAACAATTGCTTGCTTGAGATTAACGAAGAGATGAAAGCTTGTTCCATCAAGTTGGAAAAGAGATAACTTGGGTCATTAATAAGCACCAAAATAGCAACATTCCTTAGGGAAGGCTTTAGGTGAAATCTATACCAAGATAACTCCAATGAAGAGATTGACAGTTGAAAAGATCTCTTGAACAAAGAGAAAATGATGGATTTAAATATGTCACTCTTGAAAACTTGTGAATCATGAAACGCGAAGGGAAATTATCAAGAATGACCTAACACCACCTCAGAAGATAAGGTAGAAAAAATCGCACTTCGGAATGCAAGATGAAGAATACTTGAACTCCCCAAAACAAAACATGTGTTGAGCACCATGTTTATTTTTAGAGTATGGCTTGACGGATCTTAACTTCAAGAGAAATCTTGAAGAACAATTGAAGAATGAAAAGAATCCTTGATGAACCACCATGTAGAGCCTCCATGAAGAACTCCGGTAATAAAAAGGATGGTGGAAAGAAGGAGAAGTTGAAAATACAAGGTGAAGCCTTGCAATGATTTAGATGGAGCTTCGCGACGAGATAACCGAGAAATGTGACATGATAAACAACTCTGGAAAGAAGAAACTAGATCACTTGGATGAAACAACAATAAGAACTATGTTATGCGTATCCTTTACCAATATAAATTGATGACAAGCAACGGATTTGGCATACTACTTATTCCCATAGAAAGGATTAAAAGAGATATATCAAAACTTGAGAAGGTCTTCAACGAACCACCGGTAGGATTGAAAAGAACGAATGAATTAATATGATGAACAAGGAAGAGAGATCTTGAAAGAACCACCGTAAGAATTGAAAATGAACGTAGCAAAGGCACAATTCACCGGGAAGAATTGGAAAACGAATGAAGATACTTGAGGGTATTTAGATACAAATGAACGAATAGATCACGAGCTGATTAGAGAATACTTGAATGATGCACCGGTATGATTTGGAGAACGAGAGCTGAAAGCTTGAATGAATAATACTTATGACGGGCTCCGGATGACAAACTGAGAAGACTCTTGAATATCTCCTGATGGGTGAAAAAGATTCTCACAATCGAAAACAATTATGAGAGGATGGCAACAAGCTAGCACCATGAATCTTGAAGAGAATAGAGCAAGATTAAAGAGAAACTCTTCTTCGGTCTTCAAATGATGAGAATGACAATGAGAAACACCACCAAGAATTATTGAGGCACACCGGAAGAATCAAAAGCGAAGAGGTTGAGCCAACTATGAAAAGAATTTGAAAGATCTTGGAGAAAAGCATTTGACTGATGATAACTCATTCTTACGTCAAACTTGGAGAAGAATTTAGGATAGCTCTGGGAAAATAGAAGAGTCGTAAGATCACGAAAAGACACATGGGTTAGGGCCCACTCAAAAGAACACCGTTGAAAAGATTTAAAAGAGATGTTGCACCGGTTGAATTAAATGACCTGAATGAGATACCAATCTCGAAAGAGCTTGAACGAATGCAGAGTGGAAACACGAATCTTCGAGATATCTTGAGCACTCCGGAATAACAAATAGCGAGAAGTAGAATGATAATGAGGTGCACGGTATGAGAAGACATTGAAATGAGGAAAAGGTATGATCAACAAAACTTGACTTGAATCCACCAAGAAGAGAAAGGAATGAGGAATGACGAACTAGTAGAACATCTTCTTGAGAACCACCGGGTAAGAACATTGACGGAAAAGAATGGAGAAACTTCACAAAAATAAAAGGATACTTGGTAAAGAAATCTTAGTCCTTGAGGAAAAAAGGGTGGGTGGGCGGGAAAAACAAAGGCAACTTGGAGACGGATGAAACAAACACCGTTGAGAAAACTTAGAAATGATCTTGCGGATGGAAAGAATGATGGGATCCACTTGAAGAGAAGCACACCGGTTGGAAAGGAGTTGACATGACAAAATCAATGATCAAAAGGATTAGTATTCACATAGCAATATGAGAACACTGTTTCGGAAAGGTATGGAATAAACACTTGACATTGAAGCAACTCGAATACCACAAATAAAACAAAACACAGGATTGGCTTGCAGAATAAGCCGGAAACAAACATATGATAGAGATTTACCCAATCCCATATCATGCATCTGTCGGAAAGATATTCTAGGAGCTACTTGAATTCCCACCTATAAAACTCCCGAAACTTTCTGGTTATGCAATCTGGTGTTGGGGATACAGGAGAAGCAATATATATCTCACCCAAAACTAACAATACCTACATCCAAGCTGTATCCATCCGTCAACACATAACCAAGAAACCTTCGGAAATCGTCTACCTCAACCTTCGAAAAGCATCCGTTATAATGAGTCATGGAAATACTCCGTACTCACCTCAAGATCGGGTTATCGGGTTATCTCACCAACAACTGCATAAAAGAGATTTTCGATGTCGGCGTACTAAACTCGGGTATTCCGAACTGCAACGATAAAATTATGACGACAACACCTCGAGCTCAACTCCCCGGACACTTCCACTAAACCCCGACAGAGGCACCAAGACAATGTTCTCATCATAAAACCATCGAACGATTCTAAGATACCAGCGTGATCCTAAAAGAAAATTTTAGTGAAATTTGAGAAGAGAAGAGTCAAAACTCTCGTCGAGACCTCACAAGAGCGATTTAAGGACCGAGGAGTAAAAAGAATTCTAACTCTCCGATATATATAATCCTAAATGACTCAAAACATTTTTCTAGACACAACTCGCCGCTAAAAACGATCAAGCGAAGGGGCTCCTAAGGTCGGGAAGGCTCTTATTACCAACTTAGCGCCCTCGATGCGGCTATATCTCCCACGTGTCGAAGCACGACTTAGAGGCATAACCGCATTGAAAGCAATGTCGCAAGTGAGGTAATCTTCACACAACCCATGTAATACATAAGGGAAAGAGATACATAGTTGGCTTACAATCGCCACTTCACACAATTACATGAATAAAACATTACATCATCCAGATACAATCAAGGTCCGACTACGGAACCAAAATAAAAGAAGAACCCCAAATGCGACAAAGGTCCCCGATCGACCCCAACTGGGCTCCACTACTGATCAACTAGAACAAAACAACACAAAGGGCAAGATCTTCATCAAGCTCCTCCTTGAGCTTGGTTGCGCCACCGCTTTCATAACATAGGCACCGCAAACTGGTTTTGGAAGTATCTGGTGAGTCACGAGGACTCAGCAATCTCGCACCCACGAGATCAAGACTATTTAAGCTTATGGGTAAGGTAAAGGCATGAGGTGGAGCTGCAGCAAGCGACTAGCATATATGGTGGCTAACATACGCAAATGAGAGCGAGAAGAGAAGGCAAAGCACGGTCGATAAAAGTATGATCAAGAAGTGATCCTATAGCAACTTGCGTCAAGCATAACTCCAACACCGTGTTCACTTCCCGGACTCCGCCAGAAAGAGACCATCACGGTTACACACACGGTTGATGTATTTTAATTAAGGTCAACTTCGGGTTTTCTACAACCCGACATTAACAAATTCCCATCTGCCACATAACCACGGGCACGGCTCTCGAAAGTTTATACCCTGCAGGGGTGTCCCAACTTAGCCCATGACAAGCTCTCGCGATCAACGAAGGAATAGACCTTCTCCCAAGAAGACCCGATCAGTCACGGAATCCCGGTACATCAAGACATTTCGAGAATGGTAAAACAAGACCAGCAAAGCCGCCCGATGTGCCGACAAATTCCTATAGGAGTCGCACGTACCTCGTTCTCAGGGCACACCGGATAGGTCAGCCTACGAGTAAAACCAGCCCTCGAGTTGCCCCGAGGTGGCCCCGCAGTCTGCCCATTTCAGACCAACACTCGAAGGAGCACTGGCCGGGGGGCTAAAATAAAGATGACCCTCGGGCTCCGGAAACCCAAGGGAAAAAGGGCTAGGTGAGGCAAATGGTAAACATGGCAAGAGGTGAAGCATAATTAAACTAGCTATTTAGGCAAGTTTAAATGAGGCCGGAAACACAAACAACACTTCCGGAAAATCCCCATGTTATTTAGCAATTTAATGCAACAACAATTTTAAACATTTTAATTGTTGTTATCATGATGCGGATGACATACACAAGTTATATGCAATTTTTATGAAAATGTTGACAAGAGCATGATAAGGAGCATTTGGTCACCATGGCGGAACGAAAAGGGTGCCACGGCGGCGAAACAAAAATGGTGCCACGGCAACATATCCGAAAATGATGCCACGGCAACATATCCGAAAATGATGCCACGGCAACATATCGGTTCCGGTAGCTCACGGAGATACCGGTGCAAAAGGAAGTGAGCGTGAGCGAGTCATGCAAGATGGTGGGGTGATCCCGGATTCCGGGTTCCCACGGGACGGCGGCATGGCAAACGAGGAACATGCAGGAAACAATCGGGCAGGGTGCAAACATAAGCATCTCATACAACAAAGCATTCGTTCCACGGCGGTCGTCATCTCGGGATTATACCTTTGAAGCGTGCATTTCAGAGCGGTTCGCGTTTCGTAGAGGAAGTAGTCGTTCACGGCCGTAGTGGAGGTAGACGTTCACGTGGTGACGTAGAGGAAGTAGTTGTACACGGTGACGGTAGTTGTACACGGTTCGTAGGGGTTCGAGTCATCGGTAGAGGAACTTGGCAGACCATGTAGTCGAACTTGGCGCATCCGAAGGGGTACTTGACGAAACCCACCTCGGATGTAGTCGTACACGTGTAGTCGGACTTACAAAAATGCACACTGGCTGCAGTCGTGGTACTTGACATTATCCGGGACGGTCTTGGCGTATCCGTGCGTAGAGGTACTAGCAGTTTTGTGTAGTCGATCTTGTCGGTCTTGGCGAACCAAAACGAAGCAACACCAGGGCCTCGGGTCTTGGCGTCCTTGCCACCAGCAGCGGAGGACAGCCTACAGATCACGGGTGGAGCTTGGGCGTGGACGGAGGGTGGCGAGGTAGAGCAGCAACACGAGATGCAGCGAGGTCATGGGGGCGCAGGACTTGGACGCCGGCTGCAGGGAAGCTCGGGGCAGGGGAAGCAGGAGCAGAGGGGTGGCGGAGCTCGGGACGCCATGGCAGCAAAGACTCGGGGCCGAGGACGAAGTCGAGCAGAAGGCAGGGAGGTTGCGGGCTCCTCTGGGCGCAGACGAAGACGGCATCGGGCGCGGCAGAGGAGGGGCACGGACGCAGGCGACGGAGGGCCGCCGGAGTCGTGGTCAGAGGCGGGCGGCGCGGTTGTGAGGAAGCAGAGGGAGGCGCGCCGGAGGCTGAGAGGCAGGGGCGACGGGAAACCATGAAGGCCGGCAGCGCCATGGCCAGTCTTGGGCAGCAAGAAGCATCATGGAGGAGGCGCTCGGGCGTGGGGTAGAGCGAGGGCGAGGGAGCGAGGGGGTGCAGTGGTGCTGGCCATGGCGATGGGGAGACGAGGCGGCAGGGCTACGAGGAGGGGAGGCGAGGGACCGAGAGGAGAGGAGGCAAGCGCTAGGGAGGAGATGGGATCGAGCGTGAGGAGGGTTTGGGCGCGGCGGCGCGAGGGAAGCACGAGGGGATCGAGGGAGATGGGGATCAGGGGCTAGGGTTAAGAGCGGGATTGGTGGGCCTCGGTGATGGATGGGCCGGCGAGAGGCCCAGCTGGGCTGGACTCTCCTCTCCCTCTCCCCTATTTCCTTTTCTCTAAATAACAGAGAAATAAAGAGAAAGAAAAGAGAGAAGAGAAGGTTAGAGGAAGAATTTGGGCAGGAGGACAACTTTTCCAGAGTCATAAAAATATGAGGAATTTGACAAAAATGGCCTGACAATTTTTGGAGGAAGTAAAATCCACACACGTTGGATTTAACTTGGTAAGTTTGAATTTCGAAACTCATTCAAATGAACTCCAAATCGGTTGAAATTATAGGAGGTGACCCTACACAATAGATGTGATTTATGGGCAGATTTGGAACATTAATGGGTAGAGTAAAATTGCAACTCAATTTTACTAAAAGGCCCCAAAGGAAGAAAACAAGTTGAGTAGGATAAAAGGAAATTTGAAGAACGGTGCATATGTGTTATGGGTGATTCCGAAAATGGAATATTTATAATATCTCTCTAAATATCGAGAGGATATGTTTTAAAGAGAATCACCATGTGAATTCCCTCGATTTAAATGGACCGAAGATCCATACGGTTTATTTAGATGAGTTTTAAAAAGGGTTGGATGATGACATGATGCAATGCAAATGATGCAATGATGAATGCATGGCATGTACAAAAAGCAAAACGAAGACAAAACCCAACCACAAGGAAATAACATATCACATCTCCGGAAAAGGCAAGAGTTGGAGTTACGGATATGGAAAGTTGCATCCGGGGCGTTACAAATATGTCCACATGTTTAGAGATAGAGGTGTCGATAAAAATAAAATACGGACATGAGGGCATCATGATCATTCTTATAACAGCAACATAAATAGATTTTAACATATGATTTCTTATGCTCAAGTAACGATCAATTCACAATGTCAAGCATGGTTCAGAAACTTCATTGGAAGCTAACAAACTATAATCTCAGTCATTGAAGCAATTGCAATTTATCATAACATCAGAAAGAGTCAAGAATAGAGGTTTTCAGCAAGTCCACATACTCAACTATCAAGTAGTCTTCTACAATAGCTAACACTCACGCGGTACTTGTGGTTATAGAGTTTCAGCAGGACACTGAGAAAGATAGGGGCTTATTGTGATGCCTCCCAACGTATTCACCTTTAGGTGATGTCAACAATAATAGCCCATGCTAACTTACATCCAATTGGATATATATATCATGATCTTTCAAACACGAGGAGCTTGCCAAAGGATAAAATGAAAAAGGGAAAGGTGAAGATCACCTTGACTCAAGCATAAAGTAAAAACATAAAGTAAAAGATAGGCCCTTCGCAGAGGGAAGCAGAGGTTGTCATGTGCGTTTAGGGTTGGATGCACAAAATCTTAATGCAAAAGAACGTCACTTTATATTGCCCCTTGTACGTGGACCTTTATTATGCAGTCCGTCGCTTTTATTGCTTCCACAACAAGAGAGTATAAAGCTTATTTTCTCTGCACTAATAAGCCATACATATTTAGATAGCAATTTTTATTGCCTACAACATGGCAACTTACTTGAAGGATCTTAGTCAATCCATAGGTAGGTATGGTGGACTCTCATGACAAAACTGGGTTGAAGGATAATTGGAAGCACAAGTAGTATCTCTACTTAGTGCAAGGAATTTGGCTAGCATGAGGGGGAAAGGCAAGCTCAACATGTTTGGAAGGTCAATGACAATATAATTTAACTGAGATGTGAGAAAACATAAACCATTACGTTGTCTTCCTTGTCCAACGTCAACTCTTTTGGCATGTCATACTTAATGAGTGCTCCCAATCATAAAAGATGTCCAAGATAATATATTTGTATGTGAACCTCTCTTTCCTTATTACTTCCTATTAATTGCAACGATGACCAAAACTATGTTTATCAACTCTCAACGACTTTTATGCCTCATACTTTCTATGTGTGAAGTCATCACTAACCATAAGATCAATATGAACTCTTTTATTCCTTCTACTTTCTCAAGATCATAGCGACATAGCAAAGCCCTTGAGTCAACACTAATATTTATTATAGATAGCTCACGGACTCGATTACATAAAGAAATAACAAAGCAAAACTCAAAACTACTTGATATCAAAACTTCAATCTACTAGATCAAGATACTACTAAAAGGATCGAAATAAATAAAACGGTAAAGATAGGAGTGTGATGGTGATACGATATCGGGGCACCTCCCCCAAGCTTGGTAGTTGCCAAGGTGAGTGCCCATACCCATGTAATTATGTCCTCGGAGGTGTTGAAGTAGGAGTTGTTGATGACGTAGGCTTGTTCCTCAATTTATGCTTGAGTATAGTATTTTGCTCTTTTAGGTCCTCGATCTCCTGCTCAAAGCTTAATACTCTTTTGCACAATTCCGGTTTGTTTTCCTGCAAGAGACGAAAAGGGATAAACTTGATCTTTGGCTTCTTTGCTCTATCAGGGAGGCTTGACTTTTTAAACTCCACATGCATGTCCCTAGGCTGAGGTAATGGGGCTTCTTCTTCGTCTAAACTAGTCTCCCCTTTCCCTTAGGCTCATAGTCTTCCTCTTCTTCAGTGGTCCAGCCATCATGCTCCAAGTCCCCGTAGACCTTACGGTCTACAAGGTAATAAGCTACATAGCTCTCCCCTTCCGAATCTTGAGACGACATATTGCTCTAAATCTGTAACAGAAACAGCTCGAAACGAAAACAGAGGATATTTGCGTGATACGGTGGTCAAAACCTTCGGGAGTTTATATAATGAATTTTTACCGACCAAAATACGTAACGTGCAAGAATCGAGTCCGGAGGCACACGAGGTGTCCACGAGACAGGGCGCGCCCGAGAGGTGGGCGCGCCCCACCTCGTGGAGGCCTCGCTTTCCTCTCGGACTATTTCTTTCTTCCTAAAATTCTTAAATATTCCAAAACTGATAAAATTGCCATTGAATTGTTTTGGAGTCGGTTTACTTACCGCATCACATACCTATTCCTTTTGAGTCTAGAACGCTCGAAAGTGTCCTTATGTATTCCTCCGGGTTACGGTTTCAATAATATTAGTTTCAACATTGATAGGATTACCTGAAATATAATGTTTAATTCTTTGACCGTTCACCACCCTCGGACTTGTGCCTTAGAAGTAGTTGATTTTTATGGCACCAGAACGATAGACCTCCTTGATAACGTAAGGACCTTCCCATTTAGAGAGAAGTTTTCCTGCAAAAAAATCTTAAACAAGAGTTGAATAATAACACATAACCACCTACGTTAAACTGACGCTTTTGTATCCTTTTATCATGCCAGCGTTTGACTTTTTCTTTGAATAGCTTGGCATTCTCATAGACTTGGGTTCTCCATTCATCAAGTGAGCTAATATCAAACAACCTCTTCTCACCGGCAAGTTTGAAGTCATAGTTGAGCTCTTTAATAGCCCAATATGCTTTATGTTCAAGCTCAAGAGGTAAATGACACGCTTTTCCATAAACCATCTTATATGGAGACATACCCATAGGATTTTTGTATGTAGTTCTATAGGCCCATATGCATCATCAAGTTTTTTGGACCAATTCTTTCTAGACCTATTGACAGTCTATTGCAAAATTAATTTGAGTTCTCTATTGCTCAACTCTACTTGACCACTAGACTGCGGATGATAAGGAGATGTGATTCTATGATTAACATCATACTTAGCAAGCGTCTTACGGAAAGCACCATGAATAAAATGTGAACCACCATGAGTCATAAGATATCCAGGGACTCCAAACCTCGGAAAAATAACTTCTTTAAGCATTTTAATAGAAGTATTACGATCAGCACTACTAGTTGGAATAGCTTCTACCCACTTAGTAACGTAATCAACAGCAACTAAAATATGAGTGGAACCATTAGAGGCAGGAAAGGGTCCCATATAATCAAAGCCCCAAACATCAAATGGTTCAATAACAAGAGAATAATTCATAGGCATTTCTTGACGTCTACTAATATTACCAATTCTTTGACATTCATCACAAGATAAGACAAACTTAGGAGCATCTTTGAAGAGAGTAGGCCAATAAAAACCGGATTGCAATACCTTGTGTGCAGTTCTATCTCCAGCGTGGTGTCCTCCATATGATTCAGAGTGACACTTGCGTAGGATCTGTTCCTGTTCATGCTCAGGTACACAACGTCTAATAACACCATCTACTCCTTCGTTATAAAGGTGTGGGTCATCCCAGAAGTAATGTCTTTAATCATAAAAGAACTTTTTCTTTTGCTGGTATGTGAAACTAGGAGGTATAAATTTAGCAACACTGTAATTAGCATAATCAGCATACCAAGGAGCAGTACGAGAAGCATTAACGACTGCTAATTGTTCATCAGGAAAGCTATCATCAATAGGCAGTGGGTCATCAAGAACATTCTCTAACCTAGACAAGTTGTATGCAACTGGGTTCTCAGCTCCCTTTCTATCAATAATATGCAAATCAAATTCTTGGAGCAGGAGAACCCATCTAATGAGTCTAGGCTTAGCATCTTTCTTTTCCATAAGATATTTAATAGCAGCATGATCGGTGTGAATAGTAACTTTGGAATCAACAATATAAGTTCTAAACTTATGACATGCAAACACAACTGCTAAGAACTCTTTTTCAGTAGTAGCATAATTTTTCTGGGCAGTATCAAGAGTCTTACTAGCATACTGGATAACATTCAATTTCTTATCAACTCTTTGCCCTAGAACAGCACCTACAGCATAATCACTAGCATCACACATAATTTCAAAAGGTAAATTCCAATCAGGTGGCTGAACAGTAGGTGCAGTGATCAAAGCTTTCTTAAGTATTTCAAATGCTTCTACACAATCATCATCAAAGACAAAAGGAATATCTTTTTGCAATAAATTAGTCAGAGGCCTAGAGATTTTAGAAAAGTCCATAATGAACCTTCTATAAAAACTGGCATGACCAAGGAAACTTCTTATACCTTTTATGTCCTTGGGACATGGAATCTTTTCAATAGCATCAACTTTAGCTTTATCAACTTCAATACCTCTCTCGGAAACCTTATGCCCCAAAACAATGCCTTCATTAACCATAAAGTGGCACTTTTCCCAATTCAAGACAAGACTAGTGTCTTCGCATCTCTGCAAAACTCGATCAAGGTTGCTCAAGCAATCATCAAAAGAGGATCCATAAACGGAGAAATCATCCATGACTACCTCGCAAATCTTTTCACAAAAGTCAGAGAATATAGCCATCATACATCTTTGAAAGGTAGCAGGTGCATTACATAAACCAAAAGGCATACATCTATAAGCAAAAGTATCGAAAGGGCAAGTAAAAGTAGTTTTAGATTGATCCTTCGCTGACACAGGTATTTGAGAGAAACCAAAATAACAATCTAGAAAGCAGAAATGTGTGTGTTTGGATAGTCTTTCTAGCATTTGATCAATAAAAGGTAAAGGGTAATGATCTTTCTTAGTAGCTTTATTTAATTTACGGAAATCAATTACCATCCTATAACCTATAATAATTCTTTGCGGGATCAATTCATCTTTATCATTAGGATCAACGGTAATACCTCCCTTTTTAGGAACACAAGGATGTGGCTTACCCATTCACTATCAGCAACGGGATAAATTATAACTGCCTCAAGGAGCTTTAGTATCTCCTTTCTTACCACTTCTTTCATCTTGGGATTCAGTCGTCATTGAGGATTTCTAACTGGTTTAGCATCGGCTTCCAAATTAATTTTGTTTTGGATTAACGTGGGACTAATGCCCTTAAGATCATCCAGAGTATATCCAATAGCAGCGCGGTGCTTCTTCAGAGTTTTCAATAATCTTTCTTCTTCTTGCTCTGAAAGGTTAGCACTAATAATAACAGGATATATTTTCTTTTCATCAAGATAAGAATACTTAAGATTATCAGGTAATGGTTTGAGTTCAAACATGGGATCACCCTTGGGTGGAGGGGGATCCCCAAGAATTTCAACGGGAAGCTTGTGTTTCAAAGATAGGTTCTGCTTAAGAACACTTCATCTATTTCCCTTCTTTCCTTCATAAACATATCATTTTCATGGTCTAGCAAATATTGTTCTAACGGATCACACTACAAAAAAAGACACATCCGTGACATTTTGGGTTGAACGAATTTTTTTCTGTCATACATATGACACTTCTATGACGATAACTGTGACAAAACCCGGTATCATCATAGATGTGGTGGGCTCCTACTTCTATGACAAAAAATCATGACAGAAAATGGGCTTTTCATCCTAGGCGGGCCGGAGACGCAGCTGCATGACATTCTTTGGGCCGTCCATGACAGAAAAAACCGTGGTACAAGCGAGGGCGAGGAAAATTTCGAGGAGTTCCCGGTGACGGTGGGAGGTCGGGGGCCGAGCGATGCGCGTTTCTATCATACATGTAGGTGCGTGTGTGCGAGGCATTGGCCTAACTAAACCCGAGCGAGGCGTTGGGCTCTAACTGAACCCGAGCGATTGCACTGTAGGATACGCGTTACTAAACCCGAGCAATCGATCGATGGCTATTAATTGAACCCGATCGAGTGATTCCTTCGCTACTGCTGCCAACTGAAGCCGATCGATTGGATGAACAGTGAGCGTTGCGGGGGGTTTAGATGAACAGTGAGCGGTGGCGTTGCCTCTGGATGAACAGAACACCGTGGTGTGGAGGGCTGGATGAACAGTAGACGATGGAGGCGTGCCCGTGGAGGGGTGGTTGAACAGTAGCCGGTGGAGTAGCGCGTGGTGGAGGCTGGATGAACAGGAGCCCATGCAGGCTGGAGGAGGTCGACGGTAGCCCGTGGAGGCTGGAGGAGGTCGACGGCAGAGATGAACAGTATCTCGTGGAGTCCCGTTTTGCGGTATGCCACACCCCTCCCGATGAACAGGACCCCCGTTTCGACCTTAGCGCTCCAACACAAGTCCGTTTTGTCTGTGTTGCTGTGTACCACACTCCTCCTCATCAACATGACCCCCGTTTCGACCGTAGCGCTCCAACACAAGTCCGTTTCATCCGTTTTGTGGTATGCCACACCCCTCCCGATAAACAGGACCTCCATTTCGACCGTAGGAGGTCCGTTTCCTCCGTTTTGCGGTACACCAGACCCCTCCCGATCAACAGGACCCCCGTTTCGAACGTGGTTGGTCGAACACAAGGCCGTTTCCTCTGTTCTGCTGTACGCCAGGCCTCGTTTCCATCGCCTGTTCCGTCCAAGCCCTCCCGATGAACACGACCACGCGTTCCGTTCCGACCCAGCCGGTTGGCTCCCCATGAACACGATGACGACGCTGTTTCTTCGTTACAACCCAGCCATGTACACGAGCCCTGGCCGTACATATGCGCGAGTAGGCGTTCGAGACCCCGCCCGTATGTACACATATGTGGTCGTATTTTCTTTCTTGCACACTGGCCGCTACGTGCGCGCCTCTACTACGACACATATGCGCCTCTACATCGACCAGTATATATGTACGTACACGTTCGCGACCAGAATGACAACGCTATGTACGCTTCGACCAGGTGGGTCCCGACTGTCAGGCACTTCCTTGCATGCGAAGATGTAGCTGGTGGGTCCCAGCAGTCAGGGGGGCGAATCGTTTTTTTCGGACGCACTTCCTTGCGTGCGAAGATGTAGCTGGTGGGTCCCAGCAGTCAGGGGAAACGTTTTTTTCACGAAATACGGTGGCCCGTCTGGTGGGTCCCCGCTGTCAGGTGGAGGAATAATTATTTTGTGCGTAATAAGGAGGCACTTCCTTGCTGCGGCCGTGGACCCAGCTATCAGCGTCTCCACGTACAGTCCACGTCCGATGGAAGTCGTTCCTTGACCACGTTGACCAAGCCGTGCCGAGAGCACCAGGGCGATGGACAACGGCGAGGCCTAGGAAGGGGATGACGCAGAGCCAGGGAAGACATGGCAGTGGATGCCCATGCGTAGGGGAGTATGAGGGTTCACTCGTTCGGCTGCGGTGTGAGGCTGCCGTCGCCGCAGAATAACAGGGGGTGTGGGTGCGTAGAGGGATGGCCTGGCCATCGGTGGGAGTAGTAGGGGCGGTGAGGCCTCCGCGGCATCACAGTCGGCCACGGGCGGCAGGAGCAGGCGACACGACCGGTGCTGCTTTGGGCGGCTGGAGCAAGAAGACCAGAGGTTGAAGAAGCACTACAACTGTTGGATGGACATCATACGGTCACTGGAGCTAGAATCGTTCATATATTGACTAAAGTTGACAAAGGCCTCCGTCCCAGTCAACTTAGTAGGCCCACAAGTCAGCCTCCCACCAAGGAGGGTCCCAGCTAGCAGGGGGGTATTCATTTTTTTGTGCGTAATAAGGAGGCACTTCCGGTGGGTCCGAGCTGACAGCGGGGGGAATGTTTTTTCACTAAATACGGTGGCCCGTCCGGTGGGTCCCATTAGTCAGGGGAAACGTTTTTTTCGTGAAATACTGGTGGCCCGTCTGATGGGTCCCTGCTGTCAGGTGGAGGAATAATTATTTTCCACGTAATAAGGAGGCACTTCCATGCAGCTGCCGTGGACCCAGCTGTCAGCCTCTCCACATACAATACTCTTCCGATGGAAGTCGGTCGTTGACCACATTGACCATGCCGCGCCGAGAGCACCACGGCGCTGAACGACGGCGAGGCCTAGCAAGGGGACAACGCAGAGCCGGGGAAGATGCGGCAGTGGAAGCCCGCGCGGAGAGGAGTACGAGGGTTCACCTGTTAGGCTGCGATGTGAGCTTGCCGTCGCCGCAGAATAACAGGGGTGTGGGTGAGTAGAGGGATGCCCTGGCCAGCGGTGGGAGTAGTAGGGGGCGTTGAGGCCTGCGCGGCAACACAGCCGGCCATGGGAGGCGGGAGCAGGCGGTCCCGCTGGTGCTGCTTTGGCGGCTGGAGCAAGAAGATCAGAGATTGAAGAAACACGAAGGCCGTTGGATTGACATCCAACGGTTACGTCTGCTAGAATTGTTTGTTGACGTATATAATAACTAAACAAATCTTGCATACGCGTCAACTAAACAGGCCCACAAGTCAGACCACTCCCTCTTTTTTTTAATAATTTATATATAGCTCATGGCAACTTCTTATGCAATTTATTGTAGTCATTTTTTTTGGTTGGCCAGGGCCAATTTTGCATATTTCTGTGGGTTCCAAACTATTTTTAATACCGATATGTCGAGCCAGATTTAAAGTACTTTGAAGATATATTTAAATTAGGTTAATGCCTAGTGAAATAGGAATCTGAAAATGTGAAAAAATTCAGAAATTATAAAGTAATTGCCAATTTGTCATCTATTTTTATATTTACAACCCATTTCATATTACTTTCAAGATTTGCAGGCGTCTTGAAAGAGTTGCAGCCCATCAGGGCGTAGAAAAATAAGTAGGCCTGGATTGGGTATTCTTCAGAAAAAATAAACTGGGCTCATTTTCACAAAGAAAAAATAGCTGGGCTGGTCACATGGTGAACGCAAAATATAAGCCTGGGCTAGATGGGCCACAGCCCAGTTCAAACCCTGCTCCGTCTCAACAATAACAAAAAAATACTACTCGAGTAGCTACGTCCCAGGTGTCAGCCGATCTTGCGTTGTTCTTTTGTCTATTGACTATATACGCTCACAATGTCGTGGGTCCCAGATGTCAGGAAAACACTAGGAGGAAGCATTTTATTTTTCCATACGCTGACGTGGTGGGCCCCTACTGTCATCCTCTCCGCGTACTTCTGCCGATTCCTGTTGTTTGTTGACCATGTTGACAACGCGAGAGGGCGGCACCATGGCGAGGGCACCAAAGCGCGCGGAGGGCGTCGGCATTAATGATTTAGGAGACGGTGGGGCGGTGATGCGTGCGCTGAGGCGCAGCCAGCCATGGGAGGCGGAAGCAGGCGGCCCCGCCGACACTTGTTTGGTTTTGGCGGCTGGAGGAAGACAGGACTAAAGAAACACGACAGACTGTAAAAGCAGCAGGAGTACTTAACAACCTTAACTGAAACTAGCAGGGGCACTTAACAACCAAAGCTGAAAGCAGTATGAGTACTTATACAGGTTCAACCGTACAAAGCACGCCTCGAACAGTGCTACTTTGCCTACAATTAACCAAGGGTGAGGCCGCCAAGCCCCAGGACAAGGCCCAGGCGCCACCCCGCGCATCCACAACCTTCTGAAAGCGGCTTCATCTCGCAACATGGTCAATAAACAGCATATTCGCTTTAGAGCATTGGAAAAGCATGAACATAATCTTCTGTCCTATTCTCCAAGATGGACGGGCCTTCATTATTTGAGACCACCCATGAATAAGTATCTTTTCACCTCCAAGGGGAATTGAGTAGGTCGACATAAACATCATGTTGTGACCAAGCGCAAGTCTGACCCGACCATGGTCAGGCATCTGTATAGGATCAATAGAACTGGGCAGTTCCTGTTTCAAGAAGATCACAACTGTAAAATTGTGTATAAGCAATAGTTTATGAACAACATATATAACAGAAAACAGCTCATACCATAAGTTTATCGACATAGTTGGACATGTTCAATGAGTGCAGCAGTGGCACACATATCCCACGTGGCCTTCCACCATTGAAATGCTCCCACAAGGACCTCAACACGATCAATAAAGTGTAGGAACTTGTGGATGTCGATCCAGTCAACTTCAGTGCCATCAATAACAGCCGAGTTATTACAGAGTAACAAACGAGCATACTGCTGAACTCTAAAAAACCAACACGTGCCACCAATTATAAGAAAATATTAGTTAGAAGTAGCATCTTCGTGAGAGATTCGTTGCTACTTCTAAAGTTAAATTGTGATTAGTTAGACAGAATAGGTGGATTAAGAAGTAATCGAGGCAACAAGCAAGAACCAGATACAAAACTAACATGGATGAACAATTGGAACGACGTCGGGGTGGAAGATCGCAGTGAAGATGAGATCAGGTTCTGCTATTTCCATCAACATTCGTGCGCCAACTTTCAGTCCGTAACACTTGAGAAAGTTTATCCAAGTTCGGCCATAAAAAAACAGCAATCTTCTTGGTTCATGAACCCAACTGGAACTTATATCCACGGCTTGTCTTCATTGTGACCATTAAACTAGTGTATTTACTTATGGCAAGGCCGAGCATCTTGAGTACATGTGTTCTGGCAGAGCAATTAATACACTGCAGGAAAAATAATATGAGAACACAACATGTTAAAAAAAACCCACCCTCCCGGATAGAAAAGAGGATTCTAGGAACATACTGTGCGCGTTTCAAAATGTTGTGTTAGGATGAGAAGGAACAAGTGTGGCGTCTCGCCGAGGGCGCAGAAACCTGTAGGTACTCGCACTTTGGGCACTGCACATGAAACACACTAGATTCAGTAGGAAGAAAAATGCATCAACGGCGACGACTGCCATCCTAGGATTACCTGAGACCAAGGGACTTGGATTTATCGGGGATGGATGAAGAATTCGTACCTAGTTCTCCATGAGAAAACCCTATGCAATCGCCGAGAGGGGTTTTTCTCTAAACAAGCAGACGAGGGAGAAGGGGATTCAGGCCCAGTGAAATATTGTCGCTTCGTCCATCCAGCTTACTACTAAAGCTGGAAAGGGGGGTTGTGATTTGATGGCTCATTGGGCATTACTGCGGCGCTACGACCGGGGTGTGTCTACCGTGAAGTTGTGCACTCTAATTTGTGCATATGGCACGTGGACCCCGTTGCCGGTTGCCCCACATATCAGCGAAAGGAAGTAGAAAGACAGAAGTAACTAGTTACACATAAATATATTTTTTGACAGAGAGATACTCCCTCTGTAAAGAAATATACAAATCTTTTATATCACAGGCTCACCTTGCCGAGAAATATACTCCCTCTGCAATGCACGGGCATTATGGGGGTTCAGCTTTTTTTATGGGGGTTCAGCTGTGAATATAATACTCAGATTGGCTCACGGTTCTGGACTTTGGTCCACATGCCGACCCTGCATGTTTGGGGGCCCATGTGTTCTACCTCAGCGCTTTTCATATTGCAAGCGATCGGTACGGCGCTGGTTTTAGATGCTGTCGCAAGGCGAATACACAAAATTGAATAAAGCACGGCAGCTGTTGGAATGAAATCGAACGACAGTTCCTAACCAGCTATCAAAGTTGCAATTCTATCAGCGATATACCATGTGATAAATAATACTGTCGTACTACTTATACACACAGGACACTTGTTTCACCATGCCAGATTATTACATCAAAATCTCTCGGAGGATAGATCAGTTCGACAATTGCGTGCTGCTACTGAAGAATTTCAAAGTTGATTTGGACCAGCTCTCCTTGCCGGGAAAGTTCGATTTTGACATCATCCCCTACGGCAAGATATGATTTAGATTTGAACCTTGACCATCCTTTAGCATCAATCATCATGCGACCATCCTTTGTACTTACGGTATATTGAGCAGGTTCATTCACAACAAGGCTACACATGGTAACAGAAACTTGGCCGCGAACGCCAGGATTGTTGAACGACTCCCTCGTTGCTCTAGGAATTCTCTGTTTGCAAACAAGAAGACATACCCAAACAGTTAGATCAACACAGTGAATCATGTGAAACAACATGGAAAGAAAAAAGATCGAAGCACTTGGGCAGCCAATGCTTACCAAGAAGGTGGACATGTCGGTTTTTGTAAGGACTTTGGTATATGAAGTGCGAACTGTAGCCCAGTCTGTTGCTGGTGCAACTGCACAGGCCGGAGCAGATGCAAGTGCAAGTGTTGGTGCAGGCGCCTAAGCCGCTGCTACTGCCGGAGATGGTGCTCCTGTTGGAAATATGCCCTAGAGGCAATAATAAAATGATTATTATTATATTTCCTTGTTCATGATAATTGTCTATTATTCATGCTATAATTATGTTATTCGAAAATCATAATACATGTGTGAATACATAGACCATAACATGTCCCTAGTGAGCCTCTAGTTGACTAGGTCGTTGATCAACAGATAGTCATGGTTTCCTGACTATGGACATTGGATGTCATTGATAACGGGATCACATCATTAGGAGAATGATGTGATGGACAAGACCCAATCCTAAGCATAGCACAAGATCGTGTAGTTCGTTTGCTAGAGCTTTTCCAATGTCAAGTATCATTTCCTTAGACCATGAGATCATGTAACTCCCGGATGCCGTAGGAGTGCTTTGGGTGTACCAAACATCACAACGTAACTGGGTGACTATAAAGGTATACTACAGGTATCCCCGAAAGTATCTGTTGGGTTGACACGGATCGAGACTGGGATTTGTCACTCCGTATGACTAAGAGGTATCTCTGGGCCCACTCGGTAATGCATCATCATAATGAGCTCAATGTGACCAAGTGTTTGGTCATGGGATCATGCATTACCGTACGAGTAAAGTGACTTGCCGGTAACGAGATTGAACGAGGTATTGTGATACCGACGATCGAATCTCGGGCAAATAACGTACCGATTGACAAAGGGAATTGTATACGGGATTACTTGAATCCTCGACATCGTGGTTCATCCGATGAGATCATCGAGGAGCATGTAGGAGCCAACATGGGTATCCAGATCCCGCTGTTATTGACCGGAGAGTCGTCTCTGTCATGTCTGCGTGTCTCCCGAACCCGTAGGGTCTACACACTTAAGGTTCGATGATGCTAGGGTTGTAGAGATATTAGTATGCGGTAACCCGAAAGTTGTTCGGAGTCCCGGATGAGATCCCGGACGTCACGAGGAGTTCTAGAATGGTCTGGAGGTCAAGAATTGTATATAGGAAGTCCAGTTTCGGCCATTGGGAAAGTTTCGGGGGTCACCAGTATTGTACCGGGACCACCGGAAAGGTCCCGGGGGTCCACCGGGTGGGGCCACCTATCCCGGAGGGCCCCATGGGCTGAAGTGGGAGGGAACCAGCCCCTGGTGGGCTGGTGCGCCCCCCTTGGGCTTCCCCCTGCGCCTAGGGTTAGAAACCCTAGGGGTGGGGGCGCCCCACTTGGCTTGGGGGGCAAGTCCCCCCCCCCTTGGCCGCCGCCCCCACCCCCCCTTGAGATGGGATCTCTAGGGGGCCGGCGCCCCCCAGGGCCCCTATATAAAGAGGGAGGGAGGAAGGGCTACGCACCCCTGCTCCTGGTGCCTCCCTCTCCCTCCACAATACCTCTCCCTCTCGCTGAGCTTGGCGAAGCCCTGCCGAGATTGCCACTACTTCCACCACCACGCCGTCGTGCTGCTGGATCTCCATCAACCTCTCCCTCCCCGTTGCTGGATCAAGAAGGAGGAGACGTCTTCCCCAATCGTATGTGTGTTGAACGCGGAGGTGCTGTCCGTTCGGCACTAGGATGTTCGGTGATTTGGATCACGACGAGTACGACTCCCTCAACCCCGTTCTCTTGAACGCTTCCGCGCATGATCTACAAGGGTATGTAGATGCACTCCTCTCTCTCGTTGCTAGATGACTCCATAGATTGATCTTGGTGAAGCGTAGAAATTTTTTATTTTCTGCAACGTTCCCCAACAGTGGCATCATGAGCTAGGTCTATGCGTAGTTTATATGCACGAGTAGAACACAATCTTGTTGTGGGCATAGATGTTATCAATTTTCTTGCCACTACTAGTCTTATGTTTCGGCGGCATCGTGGGATGAAGCGGCTCGGACCGACCTTACACGTACGCTTACGTGAGACAGGTTCCACCGACTGACATGCACTAGTTGCATAAGGTGGCTAGCGGGTGTCTGTCTCTCCCACTTTAGTCGGATCGGATTCGACGAAAAGGGTCCTTATGACGGGTAAATAGAAATTGGCATATCACGTTGTGGTTTTGGCATAGGTAAGAAACGTTCTTGCTAGAAACCTATAGAAGCCACGTAAAAACATGCAACAACAATTAGAAGACGTCTAACTTGTTTTTGCAGCATATGCCCTGTGATGTGATATGGCCAAAAGGATGTGATGAATGAAATATATGTGATGTATGAGATTGATCATGTTCTTGTAATAGGAATCACGACTTGCATGTCGATGAGAATGACAACCGGCAAGAGCCATAGGAGTTGTCTTTATTTTTTCTATGACCTGCGTGTCATTGAATAACGCCATGTAAATTACTTTACTTTATTGCTAAACACGTTAGCCATAGAAGTAGAAGTAATCATTGGCGTGACAACTTCATGAAGACACGATGATGGCGATCATGATGATGGAGATCATGGTGTCATGCCAGTGACGAAGATGATCATGGCGCCCCGAAGATGGAGATCAAAGGAGCAATATGATATTGGCCATATCATGTCACTATTTGATTGCATGTGATGTTTATCATGTTTTGCTTCTTATTTGCTTAGTACGAGGGTAGTAAATAAGATGATCCCTTACAATAATTTCAGGAAAGTGTTCCCCCTAACTGTGCGCCGTTGCGAAAGTTCGTTGTTTCGAAGCACCACATGATGATCGGGTGTGATAGATACGTTCACATACAACGGGTGTAAGACAGATTTACACATGCAAAACACTTAGGTTGACTTGATGAGCCTAGCATGTACAGACATGGCCTCGGAACACAAGAGACCGAAAGGTCGAACATGAGTCGTATGGAAGATACGATCAACATGGAGATGTTCACCGATGATGACTAGTCCGTCTCACGTGATGATCGGACATGGTCTAGTTGAGTCGGATCATGTATCACTTAGATGACTAGAGGGATGTCTAATCTGAGTGGGAGTTCATTAAATAATTTGATTAGATGAACTTAATTATCATGAACTTAGTCTAAAAACCTTTGCAAAATGTCTTGTAGATCAAATGGCCAACACTCATGTCAACCTCAACTTCAACGCGTTCCTTGAGAAAACCAAGCTGAAAGATGATGGCAGCAACTATTCGGACTGGGTTCGGAACCTGAGGATCATCCTCATAGCTGCCAAGAAAGCATATGTCCTAGAAGGACCGCTAGGTGAAGCACCCATCCCAGTGAACCAAGACGTTATGAACGCTTGGCAGTCACGTGCTGACGATTACTCCCTCGTTCAGTGCAGCATGCTTTACAGCTTGGAACCGGAGCTCCAAAAGCATTTTGAGCAACACGGAGCATATGAGATGTTCGAAGAGCTGAAAATGGTTTTCCAAGCTCATGCCCGGGTCGAGAGATATGAAGTCTCCGACAAATTCTACAGTTGTAAGATGGAGGAAAATAGTTCTGTCAATGAGCACATACTCCAAATGTCTGGGTTGCACAACCGCTTGTCCCAGCTAGACATTAACCTCCCGGACGAGGCGGTCATTGACAGAATCCTTCAGTCACTCCCACCTAGCTACAAGAGCTTTGTGATGAACTACAATATGCAGGGGATGGTGAAAACTATTCCTGAAGTATTTTCAATGCTGAAATCAGCAGAGGTGGAAATCAAAAAGGAACATCAAGTGTTGATGGTCAATAAAACGACTAGTTTCAAGAAAGGCAAGGGTAAGAAGAACTTCAAGAAGGACAGCAAGGGATATGCCGCACCCGGTAAGCCAGTTGCCAGGAAGAAGCCAAAGAATGGACCCAAACCTGAGACTGAGTGCTTTTATTGCAAGGGAAAGGGACACTGGAAGCGGAACTGCCCCAAATACTTAGCGGACAAGAATGCCGGCAACACTAAAGGTATATGTGATATACATGTAATTGATGTGTACCTTACCAGTACTCCTAGTAGCTCCTGGGTATTTGATACCGGTGCGGTTGCTCATATTTGTAACTCAAAACAGGAGCTGTGGAATAAGCGGAGACTGGCGAAGGACGAGGTGACGATGTGCGTCGGGAATGGTTCCAAGGTCGATGTGATCGCCGTCGGCACGCTACCTCTACATTTACCTACGGGATTAGTTTTAAACCTCAGTAATTGTTATTTAGTGCCAGCTTTGAGCATGAACATTGTATCTGGATCTCGTTTAATACAAGATGGCTACTCATTTAAATCCAAGAATAATGGTTGTTCTATTTATATGAGAGATATGTTTTATGGTCATGCCCCGCTGGTCAATGGTTTATTCTTAATGAATCTCGAACGTGATGTTACACATATTCATAGTGTGAATACCAAAAGATGTAAAGTTGATAACGATAGTCCCACATACTTGTGGCACTGCCGCCTTGGTCACATTGGTGTCAAACGCATGAAGAAGCTCCATGCTGATGGACTTTTGGAGTCTCTTGATTATGAATCATTTGACACATGTGAACCATGCCTTATGGGAAAATGACCAAGACTCCATTCTCCAGAACAATGGAGCGAGCAACCAACTTATTGGAAATCATACATACTGATGTGTGCGGTCCAATGAGCGTTGAGGCTCGCGGAGGCTATCATTATGTTCTCATTCTCACTGATGACTTGAGTAGATATGGGTATGTCTACTTGATGAAACACAAGTCTGAGACCTTTGAAAAGTTCAAAGAATTTCAGAATGAGGTAGAGAATCAACGTGACCGAAAGATAAAGTTCTTACGATCAGATCGTGGGGGAGAATATTTAAGTCACGAATTTGGTACGCACTTAAGGAAATGTGGAATCGTTTCACAACTCATGCCGCCTGGAACACCTCAGCGTAACGGTGTGTCCGAACGTCGTAATCGCACTCTATGGGATATGGTGCGATCTATGATGTCACTCACCGATTTACCGCTATCATTTTGGGGATACGCTCTAGAGACAGCTACATTCACTTTAAATAGGGCACCGTCTAAATCCTTTGAGACGACACAGTATGAATTATGGTTTTGGAAGAAACCTAAGCTGTCATTTCTAAAAGTTTGGGGATGCGATGCTTATGTCAAGAAACATCAACCTGAAAAGCTCGAACCCAAGTCGGAAAAATGCGTCTTCATAGGATACCCTAAGGAAACCATTGGGTATACCTTCTACCTCAGATCCGAAGGCAAGATCTTTGTTGCCAAGAACGGGTCCTTTCTGGAGAAAGAGTTTCTCTCGAAAGAAGTAAGTGGGAGGAAAGTAGAACTCGATGAAGTACTGCCTCTTGAACCAGAAAGTAGCACAGCTCAGGAAGATGTTCCTGTGGTGCCTGCACCGACTAGATAGGAAATTAATGATGATGATCAAGGTACTTCGGATCAAGTTACTACTAAACTTCGTAGGTCCACGACGACACGTTCCACACCAGAGTGGTATGGCAACCCTGTCCTGGAAATCATGTTGTTAGACAACAGTGAACCTTCGAACTATGAAGAAGCAATGGCGGGCCCAGATTCCAACAAATGGCTTGAAGCCATGCAATCCGAGATAGGATCCATGTATGAAAACAAAGTGTGGACTTTGACAGACTTGCCCGATGATTGGCGAGCGATAGAAAACAAATGGATCTTTAAGAAGAAGACGGACGCGGATGGTAATGTTACCATCTACAAAGCTCGACTTGTCACTAAGGGTTATCGACAAGTTCAAGGGGTTGACTACGATGAGACTTTCTCTCCCGTAGTGAAGCTGAAGTCCGTCCGAATCATGTTAGCAATTGCCGCATACTATGATTATGAGATATGGCAAATGGACGTCGAAACGGCATTCCTTAACGGCGATCTTAAGGAAGAACTGTATATGATGCAGCCAGAGGGTTTTGTCGATCCTAAGAATGCTAACAAGGTATGCAAGCTCCAGCGCTCTATCTATGGGCTGGTGCAAGCATCTCGGAGTTGGAACATTCGCTTTAATGAAATGATCAAAGCGTTTGGGTTTATTCAGACTTATGGAGAAGCCTGCGTTTACAAGAAAGTGACTGGGAGCTCTGTAGCATTTCTCATATTATATGTGGATGACATACTTTTGATGGGAAATGATATAGAACTTTTCGACAGTATTAAGGCCTACTTGAACAAGTGTTTTTCAATGAAGGACCTTGGAGAAGCTGCTTACATATTAGGCATCAAGATCTATAGAGATAGATCAAGACGCCTCATAGGTCTTTCACAAAGCACATACCTTGATAAGATATTGAAGAAGTTCAATATGTATCGCCTAAGAAGGGTTCTTGCTCAGGTTGCAAGGTGTGAAATTGAGCTCGGCTCAATGTCCGACCACGGCAGAAGATAGAGAAAAGATGAGTGTCGTCCCCTATGCCTCGGCCATAGGGTCTATCATGTATGCCATGCTATGTACCAGACTTGATGTAAACCTTGCCGTAAGTTTGGTAGGAAGGTACCAAAGTAATCCCGGCATGGAACACTGGACAGTGGTCAAGAATATCCTGAAGTCCCTGAAAAGGACTAAGGATATGTTTCTCATTTATGGAGGTGACGAAGAGCTCGTCGTAAAGGGTTATGTCGACACTAGCTTCCACACAGATCTGGATGACTCTAAGTCACAAACCGGATACATGTATATTTTGAATGGAGGGGCAGTAAGTTGGTGCAGTTGCAAGCAAAGTGTCGTGGCGGGATCTACATGTGAAGCGGAGTACATGCCAGCCTTGGAGGTAGCGCATGAAGCAATATGGATGAAGGAGTTCATCACTGACCTAGGAGTCATACCCAATGCGTCGGGGCCAGTCACTCTCTTCTGTGACAGCACTGGAGCTATTGCCCTTGCCGAGGAGCCCAGGTTTCACAAGAAGACCAGGCACATCAAGCGTTGCTTCAACTCCATTCGTGAAAATGTTCAAGATGGAGACATAGATATTTGCAAAGTGCATACAGATTTGAATGTCACAGATCCATTGACTAAACCTCTTCCGTGAGCAAAACATGATCAACACCAGAACTCTATGGGTGTTCGATTCATCACAATGTAACTAGATTATTGACTCTTGTGCAAGTGGGAGACTGTTGGAAATATGCCCTAGAGGCAATAATAAAATGATTATTATTATTATATTTCCTTTTTCATGATAATTTTCTGTTATTCAAGCTATAATTGTGTTATCCGGAAATCATAATACATGTGTGAGTACATAGACCATAACATGTCCCTAGTGAGCCTCTAGTTGACTAGCTCGTTGATCAACAGATAGTCATGGTTTCCTGACTATGGACATTGGATGTCATTGATAACGGGATCACATCATTAGGAGAATGATGTGATGGACAAGACCCAATCCTAAGCATAGCACAAGATCGTGTAGTTCGTTTGCTAGAGCTTTTCCAATGTCAAGTATCATTTCCTTAGACCATGAGATCGTGTAACTCCCGGATGTCGTAGGAGTGCTTTGGGTGTACCAAACGTCACAACATAACTGGGTGACTATAAAGGTATACTACAGGTATCCCCAAAAGTATCTGTTGGGTTGACACGGATCGAGACTAGGATTTGTCACTCCGTATGACGGAGAGGTATCTCTGGGCCCACTCGGTAATGCATCATCATAATGAGCTCAATGTGACCAAGTGTTTGGTCACGGGATCATGCATTACGGTACGAGTAAAGTGACTTGCCAGTAACGAGATTGAACGAGGTATTGTGATACCGACGACCTAATCTCGGGCAAGTAACGTACCGATTGACAAAGGGAATTGTATACGGGATTACTTGAATCCTCGACATCGTGGTTCATCCGATGAGATCATCGAGGAGCATGTAGGATCCAAAATGGGTATCCAGATCCTTTTGTTGGTTATTGACCAAAGAGTCGTCTCGGTCATGTATGCGTGTCTCCCGAACCCGTAGGGTCTACACACTTAAGGTTCGGTGATAGGGCTGTAGAGATATTAGTATGAGGTAACCCGAAAGTTTTTCGGAGTCCCGGATGAGATCCCGGATGTCACGAGGAGTTCCGGAATGGTCCGAAGGTGAAGAATTGTATATAGGAAGTCCAGTTTCAGCCACCAGGAAAGTTCCGGGGGTCACCAGTATTGTACCAGGACCACCGGAAGGGTCCCGGGGGTCCACCGGGTGGGGCCACCTATCCCGGAGGGCCCCATGGGCTGAAGTGGGAGGGGAACCAGCCCCTGGTGGGCTGGTGCGCCCCCCTTGGGCCTCCCCCTGCGCCTAGGGTTGGAAACCCTAGGGGTGGGGGGCGCCCCACTTGGCTTGGGGGGCAAGTTCCCCCCTTGGCCGCCGACCCCCTTGAGATGGGATCTCTAGGGGGCCGGCGCCCCCCAGGGCCCCTATACAAAGAGGGGGGAGGGAGGGGCTACGCACCTCTGCTCCTGGCGCCTCCCTCTCCCTCCGCAACACCTCTCCCTCTCGCTGAGCTTGGCGAAGCCCTGCCAAGATCGCCGCTACTTCCACCACCACGCCGTCATGCTGCTGGATCTCCATCAACCTCTCCCTCCCCCTTGCTGGGTCAAGGAGGAGACGTCTTCCCCAGCCGTACATGTGTTGAACACGGAGGTGCTGTCCGTTTGGCACTAGGATCTTCGGTGATTTGGATCACGACGAGTACGACTCCCTCAACCCCGTTCTCTTGAACGCTTCCGCGCGTGATCTACAAGGGTATGTAGATGCACTCCTCTCTCTCGTTTCTAGATGACTCCATAGATTGATCTTGGTGAAGCATAAAAAAGTTTTATTTTCTAGAACGTTCCCCAACAGCTCCTTGTAGAGCTGGTGCCGGTGTCGGAGCAGGTGCCGGTGTCGATGCCCGATCCTCCCAGATCGGGATGACCACCGACGCTGTCGGTGCCCAATCCTCACCGACCAGATCGAGCTGCTCATTGTCGGTGCTAAAGCAACTGCCGGTGCTCGATCTATTGCTGAAGGTGGTACCCATGTGCGAGACAGCGGCGATCGTGTCTGGTCTGCTATCATCAGCTTTCTAACTTGACTAGGATCCGTGACCGTGATCCAGTTTTTTCCTTCATTTCTTTTAAATGCGAGAAGGACTAATTGTGGCGTTTTTGTTAAACCAAATTGTAGTTCATCATAGGGATTCAGCTTGTACTCAGACAACAGACTAATCCAATTTTTTTCCAGTAATATAAGTTATGGACAGTGCCTTCGTTCCTGACACGACATAAGAAGTGAAACCTGCAAAAATAGCCATCGTAGAGCAAACCAAACGGTTTATTCTGTGATGAATGTCACATGGCAAAACCTGCATCGTAAAATTGCAGGAAAAGAAAGAAAACATGACATTAAATCAATAAGATTTAGATAGTAAAGCAATAAGGTTTACTTGATGTGACACGAGTGAATCCTTACCAGGAAATCACTATGTTGAAGTACTAAACAGAAGATTGATCGTCCAACTACGCGTGGCATGCAGGGCCCCGCCTACTCCCTACAAGGGACAGTCCAAAGGTCATGACAAATCGTATGGACCGAACATCCATGGACTGGAAATCTTGGTGGGTGCGATAAACCCCGCAATGCATACAGAGATCGGAGTGTAACCATAATTGATAAACCGTCCTCACAAAAAATATGATTTGGATACTTCAAAATATACAGATGAATTGAGTGGATGAGACATTAACATAGACCATTCTCGGGACTGACCACACACCAAAAGCGGCAATACTAATAAACAATACAGGTTCACAAACACAAATCAAGTCTTCAACAATAGTACTTACTACGCACAAGCAAAGTTGCACTAACTAAACTCTGCAGACTATTTCTTGCCACCGACCTACGGGGTGAACCCCGCATAACTGACTAGGCCATGGACTTCGTGTGAGATGTCTACATGCACCATCACCATCTTGTCAACCTTGGAGAACCTAACAGAGTGGTCTTTCCACTCATAAACATGATGATGAAGACAGGCCGCATCAGATTTGTTGGGAAGCTTTACAAGAACCACACCCTTCGTAATTGAAGGCACAGCCAGGAAATTGTTGTGGTCAAGTACAGCCTCGAGAACATGCCTGACAACAATGCTACAGGAAAACACTAATTCAGGACACGTGGCGACAAGGACACAACGGCTGGATAGTTCAGCAGTAGAACTCATCATCAGGTCTTCTAGTTCACACGGCATGACTTTGAGAACTTCATCTCCACCGCGGACCTGGTTCTAATTCAAACAGAAACCATGTTTTATTACTACCTCCGTTCAGAAATATACAATGATTTTCAATATTATACCCCATATATGACTACATATACGCACAGAAATGAGTGAACAAAGACACTAGAACATGTCTTCAAAGGCATGAGAGCAGAAGGATTACTTGCAATATCCATAACACAAGTTATCGAGGCAAATATACCCTCTTAAAAGGTAGCATTGATGTTCATTATAGTATTCCCTCCATCCCAAAATTCTTGTCTTAGATTTGTCTAGATACGGATGTATCAAGTCACATTTTAGTACTAGATACATCCGTATCTAGACAAATCTAAGACAAGAAATTTGGGACAGAGGGAGTAGTTGAAAATAATCTATAAGAAATCAGTGTCAACCTCTCGCATGTTTTGGTCAAAAGAGGAATTTAGAACTGTCATTTGGCACACTAAAATCACATGCAAGATCATCCAGAAAGTTGTACTACCAGTACTAGTACTGCGTGTTAGATGAAAAAACACGATCAAGATCGAGAAAAAGATCGTCAACAAGAGACATTACCTGGACTTGCTTAATGAGGGATCCCAGAGTGGGGGGCTTGGACAGGGCGATGGCTTTGAGCTTGTCTGCGGTAGTCTCGGCGGGGTGCTTGCGCTTCTTTGTACCATGAGCCTCGCGGTTTTGGCCAGAGCCATAGACATCACGTCGGTCGGTGCTCCGGCGTCCATCCAAGAGAGGAAGCTGAGAGAGAAGAGTGAAAGGAGGAACGAGATGAGGGAGAAGCGAAGCGAGTGGGGGTTTTCTTCATGAGAGGAAGCTAAGAGAGAAGAGTGAAATGATGGTTGCTTCGTCTGTCCAACTTACTAGTGGAAAGGAGGGGGTTTTGTGATTGGACGGCTCATTGGGCATTACTGCGGCGGTTCGATTGGGGTAGTCTACCGTCACTCTACTACGGAGTAATTTAGTGCATGGCTGATGGACCCAAGTGCTGGTTGTCCCACACGTCGGCGAAAGTGAGTAAATTAGTGCATGGCTAGAGGAGGATCTGCACGGTAGAGTGTGTCCACTGTTTTTTTGAAGAAGAAAAAATGATTACAGCAAGCGTTTCCACTCTTACGACGGAGGAGTGCGAAACACGGCAGCCACTTGAACATACATAGTGCTCCTACTACTAGGCATGTGCAGTGGTTCATACATTAGTACTACACAATCTTGTTGTTAGTCTAGTAATATATGACGATAACAAATGATGTTGTGCGCATGTCAACTATTCCTATATGTAACATAGTACCGCTTTTTCGACTATCCGATCGAGAATGAACGGTGAGATCAATGTTAACATAACTAGGTCCACAACGCATGGAGAGTACAGTGCTACAGTACACAGTACTCCACGAAACATGAACCATATGAAGCACGAGTGGTGTTAGGAAGGGTGTACGAAGGGTGCACGGGATGGGAGCAAAAGTTCCCTTGTCGATCCACTTTTGGGTGTTTGGTAGAGTGCATGAAGGGTGCATGAGTCCACACTAGTAAGTTGACAAAAATACACGAACAGGAAACAACTATATTGAGATGAGAATGCAACCAAACACACCCACACGCTTTGTGCTACTGTGTCTGAGTTTGATCCAACGGTCATGTTGCGCCAAGACATGGACATGCCCATGCAGAGGGCGCCTAAACACCACCGAAGTCCCTCTGCTTCTCAAGGCGCACGACGTTGGTGATGCAGGGTGCAACCGCCCGCAGAGCCCGCTCCCGGTCGATGGGAGCCAGCTCGTCAAAGACTGTGTCCAATGGCATGAATGGATTCCGGTGATGGAGCCCTGGAAGGATTCGCCCAACAACGGCGACGGCAGCCCGCAACCCCTCCTTGTCCATCTCAGCGCCCACCATCGCACGGAGATGGCTCAGCTCCTTGGAGATATTGGTGAAGAAGGAGACCAGGTCAGGAAGCAGCAGCTCGTTGAAGTCGACCGGGTGGTCGAACGGGTTTACCCCGACGGCCGACATCGTCGCGCTGGCACGACGGTAGGCATCGCGCAGCTGCAACACGTGCGTGCCAACTTGGTTCACCAAGTGGCTGAGGCGATCCTGGACCTCGTCACGATCGGCCCGCTCGCGCTCCAGCCGGCTCCCCTGACGGCCTATCGTATCTCCCGCTTTCTGCAGCAACGCCGCCGAAGCCTCGAGCATCTTTGTGGTGGATGCCTGCCTTTTTTGAACCTCAGTGAACTCCCGCACATAACGGAGGAGCATGGCACTCCTCTCCTTCTTGAGCTCATGGAGCTCCACGTCCTAGGCCCTGAGCTCTGCATCCTTGGCATGGAGCTCCTGTGTCAGGCGCCTCACCTCGGACTCTGTGATCTGCTGCGCCGCCATGGCACTAGGTAGAAGCAATGGGGAGAGGAAGCAAAGGGGGCGAAACGGCTGAAAGGCAATGCAATCTACGGGAAGGCGGAGAGAGCCAGCAGAGGAGTGGGGAATCTTTTTGTTTTCACCATGGTAAAACACCAGTCGACGACTTCTCACATCAGCGAGCAGTGGGTATTACAGCGGAGTCATCGTGACTAATTGTTGCCACGTCTGCTTCCGTCAATCAAAAAAAATTAAAAACCTGCCGCGCCTGCTCCCATCAATCAAAAAATTAAAAATCCTGCCGCACCCAAGCACCAGAGCAACCCCGCGGTGGATATTTAAATTTACCTGCCGACAAGTAGATAAAAAAACGGGTGAAAAATCATATGTGGCAGTGGCCTAGCTAATTGGTCGAACTAGCCCAACTAGCTAGCCAGCGTGCTTCACTGATGTACTCGGCGGGAAAGATGGTCTTTTGTGATTTGATGACTCATTTACTTGCTTCGGCGCTACGACCGAGGAGGACCCAGAAAACGCGCGGTAGGGCGTCCCACGTCAGGAAGAATATATGCGTGCACCACCCGGGAGGACCCCGAAATCGTGCGGTAAGGTGTGCCACGTCTCGGCACGGAGGAAAAATGTGCGTGTAAAAATATATTGTATCTGACGTAGTACCTATGGTTCAACCTCGGGACCCAGCCAGTCGGTCGAAAACACCCCACTAGCCACACAGCTTCATCATGCAAATGTGGCACGGAGGATAGATGTGGTTAGCTCCGTCTCGACCAACCACAACGTCTCTTGTTCTAGGCGATTCTTCTATTTTTCCAAGCTTTTTTTAGTTGTAATAACACCACGGCAATCTAGCGCCGCTCTTCGTGTGTGCCCGTGCAAAGGTTAGACGATGGAGAGAAGAGAGATTGAGATCGCAGACTGGACCCACCAAGAAGTGAGACAACGGTCATTCACGTCTTGACGAGGCACTCCTCTACTCTACTCAACGCAAGTCTCAGATAAAATCAATTTATGGGACAAAGCCAACAACCGTTTGTTTTTTCAGGCTATCTACTTACGCTTTGTACTCCAGGTTGCCAGTTTGAATCTCGTCTTTCAGATTTGTTAGTTTTAGGTCCAAATTTGATTAATGACAAGTGGGACCCCCGTGTGTTGTTCCGATATTTCAGTGTAGGATGGTTTTTTGAACAAACACTTTGCGCGGTTAGACAAGTAACAACACGAGTTACACGTATTTTGCAAGTTTACGAACAAAAATGATAGCGGCATAGAATATCACATCCACCCCGCAGCTTAGATACTATGGTGATACGAGTTTTTACACCGTTGGAAGTGAGATCCAATGGCTTGGGAGTAGTCTTTGTAATTATGCGCAATTTCCAAACTCTCCAAAGGTTTTTTTGCAAATAAAACATTCAGGCCTCGTGTGTGCCGCTGCATCTTCGATCAAACGGCTCCCCGTTGCTCATATTAGGTGCTCCCCGTAGCATAATTACCCGCTACGGTGATATGAGCATCTAGGTCGTATGATCAGTGACCAGATGGCACATGCGTAGTACTTGTACTTTCTGCGCATTTCCCAAACTCTATCAGCCGTATATTGCAAAAACATTCAAACCTCCTACTATGGGCCGTTAGATCTCAGTGAACTCGTTTCACCATAGAATCTATGGTGCGGGAGCACCTCATATTCTCCCGTGCGAGAAAACATAAGGTGCTATCGCAGCTTGGATGCTACGGTGATACGAGCTTGGAGGTTGTTTGATCTGAGATCCAATGGCATCTGAGCAGTCTTTGTGCTTGTAAGCAGTGGCCGATATCTTTTGGGGCTTTTCTGCAAAAAAAAAACCATTCGAACCACCGAGGAGGTGTTGGGTCACAAATCCAACGCCTCCTAAGAGCTTGTATCACCAAAGCATCTAAGGTGTGGTAGCACATGATATTCTTACATACAGGAGAATATGATGTCCTCCTTCATCTTAGATGCTACAGTGATACGAGCTTCGAGGTCGTTGGATATGGGATCAAAGGGCATCTGAGTAGTTTTTGCACAAATTGTGTGCAATTCTCAAACTCATCAAGGTTTCCTGCAAAAATATTAAGACACATCATCTGAGCTGCTATATCTCAGATCTACAAGATCCAAGCAACTCGTATCGGCATATAGCATCTAAGGTATGGGGGCACATGATATTCTCCCGGGGAGGAGCGATGGGGGTGCACAACCAATCGGTGGTTGGGAGGGTGGGGACAAATATAATCTAAACTACCCTAAACAGAGCTCCACAATTTTATCTAAGGTCGAGGGGTTGACCCCCGACAATCATAGCTCCGCCTAAACACAACATTTGCATGTACTGTAGTACTAGACTTAATATTCATGTTTTAGTTTCATGTTCATTTTAAATATTGAACCGAGCACCATGGATGTCTTACATTTTATTACTCACTTCGTTCCTAAATATTAGTCTTTTTAGAGGTTTCAAATGGACTGGCACATACGGATGTATATTGATACGTCTCCAGCGTATCTATAATTTTTTATTGCTCCATGCTACTTTATCTACTGTTTTGGACTATATTGGGCTTTATTTTCCACTTTTATATTACTTTTGGGACTAACCTATTAACCGGAGGCCCAGCCCAGAATTGATGTTTTTTGCCTTTTTTAGTATTTTGAAGAAACGGAATATCAAACGGAGTCCAAACGGAATGAAACCTTCGGATCGTGATTTTCCAACCTAACGTGATCCGTGAGACTTGGACCCTACTCAAGAAGTCTCGAGGAGGCCACGAGGTGGAGGGCGCCTCAGCGCGCCTCTACCTCGTGGGCCCCTCGAAGCTCTACCGACGTACTCCTTCCTCCTATATGTACCTACGTATGCCTGAACGATCAGAACAGGAGCCAAAAACCTAATTGCACCGCCGCAACCTTCTGTATCCACGAGATCCCATCTTGGGGCCTATTCCGGAGCTCCGCCGGAGGAGGCATCCACCATGGAGGGCTTCTACATCATCACCATAGCGCCTCCGATGAAGTGTGAGTAGTTTACTTCAGACCTTCGTGTCCATAGCTAGTAGCTAGATGGCTTCTTCTCTCTTTTTGGATCTCAATACAATGTTCTCCCCCTCTCTCATGGAGAAATATTTAATGTAATCTTCTTTTTGCGGTGTGTTTGTTGAGACCGATGAATTGTGGGTTTATGATCCAGTATTATCTATGGAAAATATTTGATTCTTCTCTGAATTCTTTTATGTATGATTGAGTTATCTTTACAAGTCTCTTTGAATTATCTTTTTGGTTTGGCCAACTAGATTGGTAGTTCTTGCAATGGGAGAAGTGCTTAGCTTTGGGTTCAATCTTGCGTGTCCTTACTCGGATGTAAAGAGTTGCAAGGCACGTATTGTATTGTTGCCATCGAGGATAACAAGATGGGGTTTTTATCATATTGCATGAATTTATCCCTCTACATCATGTCATCTTGCTTACGGCATTACTCTATACTTAATACTCTAGATGCATGCTGGATAGCGGTCGATGAGTGGAGTAATAGTAGTAGATGCAGAATCATTTTGATCTACTTGTTTTGGACGTGATGCCTATATACATGATCATTGCCTAGATATACTCATAACTATGCTCAATTCTGTCAATTGCTCAACAGTAATTTGTTCACCCACCGTAGTATACTTATGCTCTTGAGAGAAGCCACTAGTGAAACCTATGGCCCCCGGGTCTATTCTCATCATATCAATCTATATCACTTCATTTACTTGTGTTGTTTTTACTTTACCTTTACTTTTTACATTGCATCTATCTATCAAAAATACCAAAAATATTATCTCTATCAGATCTCACTCTCGGAAGTGACCGTGAAGGGATTGACAACCCCTAAGCGTTGGTTGTGAGTTGCTATCGTTTTGTGTAGGTACGAGGGACTTGTGCGTGGTCTCCTACTGGATTGATACCTTGGTTCTCAAAAATTGAGGGAAATACTTACGCTACTTTACTGCATCATCCTCTCCTCTTCGGGGAAATCCAACGCAGTGCTCAAGAGGTAGCAAGAAGAATTTCTGGCGCCGTTGTCGGGGAGGCTCACGCAAGCAAGTCAACCATACCAAGTACCCATCACAATCCATATCTCTCGCATTACATTATTTGCCATTTGCCTCTCGTTTTCCTCTCCCCCACTTCACCCTTGCCATTTTATTTGCCCTCTCTTTCCCAATCTCCTCCTCTCTTTCCCGTTCGCCTTTTTCCCTTTGCCTTTCTGCTTGCTCGTGTGTTAGTTTGCCTATTTGCCGTGATGGCTCTACCTAGATTTGGTGACCTTCATCTTAAAAGGCTATCGAAAGCAATGTTAGAAAGTTTATGATTTTGCAATTTGAGCACAATAATTTCTTTAGAAACGAAATTAAGGAACAAAAAAGTGTTATGAGCTTTATGAATAAAGAACTCGATGATATGTCTAAGGAATTTGATGGTATAAGGGCCCAAATTGCTCGTCTTGAAAAAATGACCGCCGAAATTTCGGATATGCAAGCTAACTTAGTCAATAAGATGGCCGCTAAACCGAATTCCTATGAAAATCAAGATGAAGATCTAAAAGTTATTGATGTGTCCCCCATTAAATCTTTGTTTTGCAATATGAATCTTGATGAATCTGAAGATTATCTTCCTTTACCTAGAAGGCGTTCCAAGAATTCGGAGTTTCTAGATCTTGATGATGAAATTGATGAAAGTGCGATTGAAATAAATAAAAACCGTGATGTTGCTAAACCCACTATTTTGGATCTCAAGGAATTTAATTATGAAAAATGCTCTTTGATTGGTTGTATTTCCTTCTTGCAATCCGTGCTAGAATCTCCTCATGCTTATAGTCAAAATAAGGCCTTTACCGAACACATTGTTGATGCCTTGATGCAATCTTATGAAGAAAAATTTGAGTTGAAAGTTTCTATCCCTAGAAAACTCTATGATGAGTGGGAACCTACTATTAAAATTAAAATTAAAGATTTTGAGTTTCATGCTTTGTGTGATTTGGGTGCTAGTGTCTCTACTATCCCCAAAACTTTATGTGATTTGCTAGATTTCCGTGATTTTGATGATTGCTCTCTAAACTTGCATCTTGCGGATTCCACTATTAAAAAACCTATGGGAAGAATTAATGATGTTCTTATTGTTGCAAATAGTAATTATGTGCCCATAGATTTTATCGTTCTTGATATAGATTGCAATCCTTCATGTCCTATTATTCTTGGTAGACCTTTCCTTAGAACGATTGGTGCAATTATTGATATGAAGGAAGGGAATATTAGATTCCAATTTTCCTTAAAGAAGGGTATGGAACACTTCCCTAGAAAGAAAATAAAATTACCATATGAATCTATTATGAGAGCCACTTATGGATTGCCTACCAAAGATGGCAATACCTAGATCTATCCTTGCTTTTATGCCTAGCTAGGGGCGTTAAACAATAGCGCTTGTTGGGAGGCAACCCAATTTTATTTTGTTTTTTTGTTTTTGCTTATGTTTAGAAATAAATAATCCATCTACCTTCTGTTTGGATGTGGTTTTATGTTTCAATTAGTGTTTTGTACCAAGTAGGACCTATAGGATAACCTACGATGATAGTTGATTTGATTCTGCTGAAAAACAGAAACTTTGCGCGCACGAATTTAGTTATGATAAATCACAGGAACGTGATTTTGTGTTGCTTCTTTTTGCTTCCAATCAATAAACAAATTGTCTAGGACTTCATATTTTTGTATAATATTTAGAGTTCCATAAGTTTGCCTTAGTTACAGATTGCTACAGACTGTTCTGTTTTTGACAGATTCTGTTTTTCGTGTGTTGTTTGCTTATTTTGATGAATCTATGACTAGTAAATTAGTTTATAAACCATAGAGAAGTTGGAATACAGTAGGTTTAACACCAATATAAATAAATAATGAGTTGATTACAGTACCTTGAAGTAGTCTTTTGTTTTCTTTCTCTAACGGAGCTCACGAGATTTCTGTTGAGTTTTGTGTTGTGAAGTTTTAAAGTTTTGGGTGAATTCTTTTGATGGATTATGGAACAAGGAGTGGAAAAAGCCTAAGCTTGGGGATGCCCATGGAACACCCAAGATAATCCAAGGACACCAAAAAGTCAAAGCTTGGGGATGCCCCGAAAGGCATCCCCTCCTTCGTCCACTTCCATCGGTAATTTACTTGGAGCTATATTTTTATTCACCAACATGGTATGTGTTTTGCTTGGAGCGTGTCGGTGTCAAAACCGGCGGATTTCGGGTAGGGGGTCCCGAACTGTGCGTCTAGGCAGATGGTAACAGGAGACAAGGGACACAATATTTTTACCCAGGTTTGGGCCCTCTTGGTGGAGGTAAAACCCTACTCCTGCTTGATTAATATTGATGATATGGGTAGTACAAGAGTAGATCTACCACGAGATCAAGGAGGCTAACCCTAGAAGCTAGCCTATGGTATGGTTGTTGTTCGTCCTACGGACTAAAACCCTCCAGTTTATATAGACACCGGAGAGGTCTAGGGTTACATAGAGTCGGTTACAATGGTAGGAAATCTACATATCCGTATCGCCAAGCTTGCCTTCCACGCCAAGGAAAGTCCCATCCGGACACGGGACGAAGTCTTCAATCTTGTATCTTCATAGTCTTGGAGTCCGCCAAAGATGATAGTTCGCTATCCGGACACCCCTAGTCCAGACTCCTCAAGAGCCCTCAACCAAGCTTCAATGACGACGAGTCCGGCGCGCATATTGTCTTCGGCATTGCAAGGTGGGTTCCTCCTCCGAATAATTCATAGAAGATTTTGAACACCAGATAGTGTCCGGCTCTGCAAAATAAGTTCCACATACCACCGTAGAGAGAATAATATTTACACAAGTTCAATCTGCTGACGTATCTCGTGGCATGATGTCACACCACGGCCAAGCCTTTATTCGAATTGTTTTTACTGTTCCACCTCAGCGCATTTAGCGAAGCGGTTTCCTCGGCATGTCCTGTCAAAGCAGAGATCGTGTCCCCTTATTCCGGGATTCTCATCAATACGGGCGTGGGTAACCCAACCGCGCCATTGATTGCGGCGCTTGGGAGATAAGCGAGTTTTACCGGGCTCGTGGGGACGCATAGTTTCGTCCGCTCATATATAAGGGGATAAGGATCCACCTTTTTACCTACGCCTCCTTCCTCCTCTGCTTATCCATCTCTGCGCACTCGAGCTCCAGCGCCCAAGTCCGCACATCTCACCTCAACCTTCTCCAACCATGTCCGGAGCGAGAGGCAAGTGGATGGCCTCCTCCGTCACGGAGGGGCACATCAAAAAGATGCGCAAGGCCGGATATTTGTCCAGCAATATCGCGCACCGACTCCCCGACGAGGGGCAGCTCATCCCCACCCCCAGGCCCCATGAGAGGGTGGTGTTCCTTCCCCATTTCCTCCGCGGATTGGGCTTCCCACTCCACCCATTTTTCCGGGGGCTCATGTTCTACTATGGCCTGGATTTCCATGATCTGGCCCCGAATTTTATCCTCAACATCTCGGTGTTTATCGTCGTGTGCGAGGCCTTCCTCTGCATCCGGCCCCACTTCGGCTTATGGCTAAAGACTTTTAATGTCAAGCCGAAGGTTGTGGGTGGCCGCCAAGCGGAATGCGGAGGCGCCATGGTGGGCAAAAGGCCCAACTTCACCTGGCTCGAGGGCGCCTTCGTGGAAACCATCAAAGGGTGGCAATCGGGGTGGTTCTACGTCACCGAGCCGCGTGACCCTGAATGGGCAGTGGCCCCCGAATTCAGATCCGGCATCCCTACATAGCTCACCTCCTAGAAAGAGAAGGGCCTGTCATGGGGCGATTCGGAGGAGCTGACCTGACTCCAATCCTGTGTCCAAACCCTGGTGAACAAGAAGCTCAAGCTTGTCAACGTAGTCCAGGTTATGCTCATCCGCCGGATTCTCCCGTGCCAATAGCGGGCTTTCAACTTGTGGGAGTTCGATCCGGCACAGCACCAGACCTTGAGCAGGCTCTTTGATACTACGTATGAAGAGGCCTGGAGGGTGCTGTTCAAGGGCGCCGAGGCTCCCGCATCCGCTACCGAAGACCGCGGATACAGCTCGCAGCGTCAAGCCGGCGAGGTAAGCTATTTTACCCTTTACAGGACACTTGTTTTCCATAGTTTGACTCTACGCGGGATCTAAACTCCCATTACCTTTAACAGGCCTGGCAGAAGACGTCCGAACAGGTTAACTGTCCGGCTCCCCTTCCAGAGGACCCAGCGGACGTCCGTTTGATGGGGCTACTGGTCCCGGCGCCTTACGTGGTGCCGGAGAAGAAGGCCAAGAAGAAGGCCATGGGAACCCGGAGGAGTTCCCGGCACCAGGTGTTATCGAACTCGTCGTCCGATGGCTCCGAGGTGGACTCCTTCCATGAAGATGAGGAGGAGAAAAAAGAGGCCTCTCGCCCAGCGGGGGGGAGAGAAGAAAAGGAAGGCTTCCCCAATGGAGGAGGCCGAAGGGTCCAAGAAGGGAAGGACCCTTCCTCCTGACTGTTCCACCACCGACGACGACGGCGAAGAGGAGTGGCCCTCGAGGGCCAAGCCCCTGGCGAGATCATAAGTGTCCGGATTCTAGAATAGCTTATGATTTTCCTTTCGTCGCATAGTTTCTTCTAATGCCGAACACAACCATGTAGCCCGCCCAAGGATGACCTTCCCGCTTCGTCGAGCAGGTCCCTGGGTTCGTCGGATGTGAATAACGCTTCACTTCCGACCGCCTCCTCCCCCCGTGACGCAGACGACACTGAGGCGGGGTCCCAGAAAGGGACCAGCCAGGAGGAGGAGGGCTCGGAGGTGCCGCAGGGCAACCTCCCGGACTTTGGACTGGACTCCGCACCGGAACCTTTGGTGGTTCCGGAGTCCGGCGGGCGGCCCCTTCGTAAGAAGGGCGAGACAGCGACGCCGGTGACCTCCGTCCAACCGGAGGCACCGGATAATTTGCTGGAGGCGCTCAACGGCGCTTCCATCGACGAGGAGCACCGCACTGTTATGAGTATGGTGATTCAGAAAGTTCAGTCCGACTAGCCTTTTAACAGGCTTTGAGGTAAGGGTTGTAAAATAGTACCGCATAGACAGTAGCCCCTGATGCTCAGTTCGGTGTTCAGAAAGAAAAGCCGAGCTGAGGATCTAATAAGATATACGCACGGGTCTAACGTAAGTATGTCAATATGGGAATGCAGGCTGCGCTGCTCACCTCTGCCGCACTGACTGCGGAGGTCAACACATTGAAGCAGAGCCTCAAGCGGTCCGAGAGCAAGCTTGGCCGTGCCAAGGAGCAGCTCGAGGACAAGGAAGGTAAGTAACATCTTATTAAAGTTATACCTTACAGAAAAGGATTTGGTTGCGAAAAATGACAGGAATAACATGGGTATTGCAGGGGCTACGAACGAGGTGGCGACCCTGAAGGAGGCGGTGTCCGCGGCCGGACGCAATGTGGCCACGGAACGCACCAAGCGAGAGAAGAAGGAGGCGCGGGTGGCGGAGGTGCGGCAAGAGCTCCAGGCTCTCGTGGAAAAACACGAGAGTTTGGAGCGTGACTCGAAGACTCGAGAGTCCAAAAAGCCGCCAAGGCCGAAGCCCAAAAAGCCTTCCAGGAGATTGAGGCGATAAAGAAGATAGCGGCGGGTAAGGCATTCTTCATGCAAAGCAAGCACGTGAAAGTGAATTACTTGTTACTTACCCGAATCTGGAGCTCTCCAGGAGCATTCGCAGATCTGCCCCGCAGTGTGTCCGATGCTGCCGCATTCTATCGGGCCGAGGAGGGGAGCTCAACGGAGAAGGTATTCTGGTCTCATTATGCTGAGGCCGGACATCCGGTCCTGCTGAGCGACCAGCTGAAGCAGCTGGTCGAGCTCCACAAGGTGGCTGAACAGGCCATGAAGGGCCTCATAGTTCGGCTGTGGCCCAAAGAAGCCATGCCTGGGAGCTACTTCGGTCTGGTGCGGCGGCTGGTGGACACTTGTCCATGGGTTGAAGTCATCAAGCACTCCGCCTGTATTGAAGGTGCCTGTCGGGCCCTTGCCCGTGCAAAAGTGCATTGGGGCAGGATGGACGCCGAGAAGCTTGTGACGGACGCGCCACCACCGGGCAAGGAGTATCGCGCGCCCGAGATGTTCTATAAGGGTGTCCTGAAAGGTGCCCGCCTTATAGCGGGCGAATGCTCCAGAGATGTAATTTTTGAGTAGACTCGCATTTTGTTATCTTGTGCGCTGAAAACTTTGTTCATGAGCGCTAAGCAATGCTTGTTAATTTAAAATATTACCTTCTATGCGGCCGTTTATCAAATCTGAGAGATGGCAGGTTGTTGGCTTCGGCCACCATGCCACGAGTGCTGGGGTGTTCGGGATAAACTGGAGCGCTCTTGTTCCCATTTTTGGGTCCTTCTAGGGAGGCGCTCAACACAACGAACGAGGCAACCGGACTTATAATGCTTGAACACTCGTACTTAGCCATAGAATTCTATAATTTTAAATTTCGGTGAAGCCCCTAGTGTTCGAAGATCAATTGGGCGCTTATCACGCTGAGGGCGGACAAAGCCGCTCCTTGCTCTAAGCGGCATAAGTCTTTAGGGACTCGAAAAGACCTCTCGAACAGCGACCAGCTCTCGCCTTATCATGACGGTCGTTTTAGCTTTCTCCTTTGAGGTGCTCGACCCAGCTCAACTAGGGCACAATCGCAGTGGTTCTCCCAAGGCTACCTTAGCCGATATAATGGAACGTAAGGTACCAAAACATGGGAGCCGGGCAAACCCAACTATTGACCCAAGACATGATTCGGAGCCGATGCATATAATGCTATAAGTTCGGGGTGCCGCACTTGTGAAAGTGTTCGGACTTATCACACCATAATTTGGGGAACTTAAGCCCCTGGTGTATTTGGCCGTACCAAAGCGTACGGGCGCAACATGTCATAAGTGAACATATATAGAAAGGAATGCAGTGATAGGCAAAAAGCGATGCATTGTTTATTCAAAAAATACTGCAATGAAGGCAGAACGATACAAATAGTGCGATAAGCAAGGGGTGGGACTATTTAACATGTCCCCCTCCAGGGGTAGGCTGTGGAATAGTATGTAAAACAGGTATAATGCTCGTAATGGAGACCACCTGGATACTCGTCGTATCTTTTCTGCTTCCCTGGCTGTTGCATCGTGAGTTCGGCAGATCTACTGCCGGACAGGGCTTCTGGAAAACGGAGTCCTGAGAATAAGAAGAAAAAAAGAATGACAAATTTGGGAGCCCCTGGTGTGGTTGATCCGCACTCTGGGCATGCCGTGGTCGTGCCCCTCCCCCTATGCCCATGGTATCTCTAGAGCATAGTGATGTACGCGTGGTACTGGTCTCACGATTTCGCAGGGCTGGGGTTAGCCGCATTGCTACGGCGATGCTCGAACGTGTCGTGGTCTTGTTGCAGGTTACTCCGGGCGCGCTTGACGGTGTCCAGTCGCTTAACAGCCGGACTCGAGAATTGCCTTAAGAGGCTACTCTGTACTTCCGCCACGAGAGTCGATGTATGCTCCTCCGTTCGGAGAGAGCATTCGGTGTTTCCGTTCACCGTGATGACTCCTCGAGGGCCTGGCATCTTGAGCTTGAGGTATGCGTAGTGCGGCACCGCATTGAACTTTGCAAATGCGGTTCGTCCGAGCAGTGCATGATAGCCGCTGTGGAACGGGACCATGTCGAAGATTAACTTCTCGCTTTGGAAATTATTCGGGGATCCGAAGACCACTTCAAGTGTAACTGAGCCTGTACAATTGGCCTCTACACCTGGTATGACGACTTTGAAGGTCGTCTTTGTGGGTTTAATCCTTGAGGGGTCTATGCCTATCTTGCGCAATGTATCCTGATAAAGCAGGTTGAGGCTGCTGCCGCCGTCCATCAGGACTCTAGTGAGGTGAAATCCGTCGACGATTGGGTCTAAAACCAATGCGGCGAATCCGCCATGGCGGATGCTGGTGGGGTGGTCCCTTCAATCAAAAGTGATCGGGCAGGAGGACCACGGATTGAACTTTGGGGCGATCGCTCCATCGCAGATACGCCCTCGAGCGACGCTTCCCTCCCTTTTGGGTATGTGGGTTGCGTATATCATGTTCACCGTCCGCACTTGTGGGGGGAAACCCTTCTGTCCTCTATTGTTCGGCGGCCGTGTCTCCTCCTCGTCATCGCTATGCAGCCCCTTGTCGTTGCCTTCGGCGATTAACTTGCATGCCTGCTTAAACACCCAACAATCTCTGTTGGTGTAATTAGCTGGCTTTTCGGGGTGCCGTGTATCTGGCACGAGCGATCGAGTATCCGGTCCAAATCGGACGGGCCCGGAGTAGTTCATTTGATTGGCTTTTTCCGCTGACCGGGTTTAGAGCCTCTGAATCCGGTGTTGACTGCCGTATCTTCAGTATTATTGCCATTAATGCGGCGCTTGTGCTTATTGCGACGCGACCTGCCATTGTTGTCTTTGGTATCCGAACTGCCAGAGTTTTTGGTTAGGTTGTTACTATGGGCTAGCCAGTTGTCTTCTCCCGCACAGAAGCGGGTCATGAGTGATGTGAGGGCTGCCATTGATTTCGGTTTTTCCTGTCCTAGGTGCCGGGCAAGCCATTCGTCGTGGATGTTATGTTTGAAGGCTGCAAGGGCCTCTGCATCCGGACAGTCGACGATTTGATTTTTCTTGGTTAAGAACCATGTATAGAATTGTCTGGCCGATTCGTCTGGCTGCTGAATTATGTGGCTTAGGTCATCGGCGTCTGGTGGTCGCACATATGGGCCCTGGAAGTTATCAAGGAATGCGTCTTCCAAGTCCTCCCAACACCCAATTGATTCTGCTGGCAAGCTGTTGAGCCAATGCCGAGCTGGTCCTTTAAGCTTGAGTGGGAGGTATTTGATGGCGTGAAGATCATCACCGCAGGCCATCTGGATATGAAGGAGATAGTCTTCGATCCAAACCGCAGGATCTGTTGTGTCGTCGTAGGATTCAATGTTTACGGGTTTGAAACCTTCGGGGATTTGATGATCCATTACTTCATCTGTGAAGCATAGTGGGTGTGCGGCGCCTCTGTATTGAGCTATATCACGGCGCAGCTCAAACGAAGTTTTGTTCATCGTGTTCGCCCGCCGAATTGCTATATCAGGCGTGATGGTTGCCGTCGCATATCGTGGGGCGCCCACGCGATCCGTAGATCGATCTTGTTTGTCTTGCCTTATCCTCCAATATGTCCCGCAAATCTAGTGCATTCCCCCGTGACTTTGTACTTTTCGAGCGACGCTGGGGTGCGGCTTTAATGGAGGGCCTAGAGGCCTCTCTGTCGCGGCCACGAGGTGGCCGGTCGGCCGAATTGTGCGCTGGTGATGTGGGTTTATGTGCTTCCTCCTCTAATCGGGGTAGCAGCCTTCGTTTGGGGTAGCTTTTGGAGGGGCGTTCGAGTTCATACTCTTCGGCCGCAAGGTTTTGGTCAGCTCTAAGCTGTTGTTGCTTTTTCTTGAGGCTACTTGCCGTGGCCATAAGCCTGTGTTTGAAACGCTCTTGTTCGACGGGATCCTCAGGCACGACAAATTCGTCGTCGTCGAGGCTTGCCTCGTCTCCGGAGGGAGGCATATAATTATCGTCCTCTACCTCTCTGTCTGTCGTTCTCTCATGAGGGCTGGTCTCTCCATCCACCTGCGCTGAATCTTGCTGGAGGGGGTTGTCTTCGGCACTGTCCGGGGTGTTATTATCTCCGGTGCCGGAATCTCCATTCTTGCTGTGGCGGGATTTGGAGCGGCGCCGCTGACGCCGGCGCTTAGGCTGTTTTTTGGAGGGGTCGTCCTCCGCTGTTCCATCGCCATTCCCATCCTTTGGGATGTCCACCATGTATATGCCGTATGACGAGGTGGCCTTCCAATGCCCTGTGGGTGCTGGGTCTTGGTCGTCTCCTGCATCGTCGTCCATACCGTCGATGTCTTCGGAGTCGAAGTCTAGCATGTCGGTTAAAGCATCGACAGTGGCTACGAAGTGGGTGGTGGGTGGGCTTTGAATTTCTTCGTCATCCGCATCCCAACCGTCCTGACCATAATCCGGCCAGGGCTCTCCTGATAAAGAGAGACACTTTAGCGAATTCAAGATGTCACCAAAAGGCGAGTGTTGAAAGATGTCTGCGGCAGTGAACTCCATGATCGGCGCCCAATCTGACTCGATTGGCAGGGGCGCGGGAGGTTCGGAGTCCGGCGAGGAGTCCGACACCTCGGAGTCACGGGCTTTGCGAAAGGCAGTGTCGGTATTCGGCTCTATCGCCGTAGAGGTAGTAGCCCCCGAGGCGGTGTCCAGCCACCCATCCTCGATTGGCGTACCTGGCCCCGAGCTAAGGATCAGAGCGGACTCTTTTGCAGCCTCCAGGGCACTGTTCGGTAGCAGAGCTAGATCATGCCCCTCGCGACAGTGCGGCGCGCTTGGCTGTGGCTCGAATCCGTCGAAGATCAAGTCTCTGCGGATGTCAGCCATATAGTTCAAACTCCCAAATCTGACCTGATGGCCAGGTGTAAGGGCATATTTATCCCCAAGTGGTTTTGGTGATTGATGACAATGCTTTTGCGGACTAATCGTGTGCATTAAGTTCTTTCAGAGATTCATCCATTGGCATGAGACAATTTCCTCCCCTTGGTGTTTTATTCAAGACGGTGTAGCTCCTTCGTTTCGTTGTTGGTGGACTAGTTTCGTAGGAGTCACCGTACTATCAAGAGGGGATCCGCTTTGGTAAGACTAGGGTGGAATGAACACGTACACATCCCTTTCACACCCGTCGTCTTCCTTTCGCATCTTTGAGCTGCCCTTCTCTTCCGTACTGCCCGCTCAGGTGCGCCGTAGTACCGCGGTTCACAACGGTAGTACCGCCGAAGCTCTCCAATGTAGTACTGCCCACGGCGGTAGTACCGCCTCAGCAGTAGTATCGCCCGCAGGGCGGTAGTACCGCTATGGCTTCGCCGTAGTACCGCAGCTGTTCCGCTACTACTACCGCCTTTGATTCGAGACCGTGTTTTCTCGGTCGGGTTTAGCGGTACTAGAACCGGTAGTAGAAGCGGTAGTACCGCTTAAAGCGGTAGTACCGCTTCAAGCGTAGTACCGCTTTCTCCCGCTGTAGTACCGCCTGGGGCAGGGCCCTGTCTTCCTCGCCAGCCATGTAGTACCATCTGGGTAGGGAGCGGTAGTTCCGCTCTCAGTGGTAGTACCGCCCTGCCCCAGCGGTAGTACCGCTCTGTGCGGGGATGTACAGTGAGGTAACGGTTGGATCGTTTCCTCCACTATATAAAGGGGTCTTCTTCCCCAAAGTTGACCTACCTCTTTCCCCAAAGCTCCATTGTTGCTGCAAGCTCCATTTTCGCCCGATCTCTCTCCCTAGCCAATCAAACTTGTTGATTTGCTCGGGATTGGTTGAGAAGGCCCAGATCTACACTTCCACCAAGAGAAATTTGATTCCCCCCACTTATCCCTAGAGTATCTTGTTACTCTTGGGTGTTGAGCACCCTAGACGGTTGAGTTCACCTCAAAGTCATACTCCATTGTGGTGAAGCTTCGTGGTGTTGTTGGGAGCCTCAAATTGTTGTGGAGATTGCCCCAACCTTGTTTGTAAAGGTCCGGTCGCCGCCTTCAAGGGCACCAATAGTGGAATCACGGCATCTCGCATTGTGTGAGGGCATGAGGAGAATACGGTGGCCCTAGTGGCTTCTTGGGGAGCATTGTGCCTCCACACCGCTCTAACGGAGACGTACTTCCCCTTAAAAGGAAGGAACTTCGGTAACACATCCTCGTCTCCACCGGCTCCACTCTTGGTTATTTCGTGCCTTTACTTTTGCAAGCCTACTTGTTTTACATCCTTTGCTTGCATGTGTGCTAGTTTTTATTACATCATATAGGTTGCTCTCTTAGTTGCACATCTAGACAACCTATTTTGTTGCAAAGTTTAATTTGGTAAAGAAAAGCTTAAAAATTGTCAGTTGCCTATTCACCCCCCCTCTAGTCAACCATATCAATCCTTTTAATTGGTATTAGAGCCTCGTCTCTTTTTAAGGGCTTTACCGTCCGAAGAGTATGGTTGATGTCGTAGATGAGGTGGGAGAGCACTCCGGTGCGAATCCGATCTCATCTACAGGAGATGGGGGTAACTCGATCTCACGTGAGGAATTCAATGTGGCTTTGGAAACATTGAAAACCTCCATGACGACCGAGGTCAAGGACATGTTTAAGGAATTCCTAGAAGGAATTAAACAATCTACCTCGCCGATGAAAGTGGGTGATCCCACCAACAAGGTGACGGATGCTACCTCCGACAAGGGGGAAGCTAACATTGAAAAGAGTCCTTCTATTAGTGGTAGAAATGGTACCGGCATCTTTGCCCATGTGGAACCTCCAATTTATGGAGGGCCAATCCCCTCCACTCATTTGAATCATGCCGGTCCTCCTCCTAAATATGAGAAACATGAAGATTTTGATTCTTGGGTCTATCGCTTAAGCGCCATTTAAAACATGTGAACACTAACCTTTGGAGAATCATTGAAGAAGGTTTTTATCCTCATGACCCAAGCAACTTCACCCCTCGAGAAGTCGTGGACAATCAATTCAATGAGAGTGCTCTCTTCATCATCCAAGATGCAATCCTTCCCGAAGATCTCCCTCATCTTCGACCCCATGCCATGGCTAAAGAAGCATGGAAATCTGTCGAGGGTCTCTATCGAGGAAGTGCTAGCATTCAACGCTCCAACTATGAAGTGGTGCAAGATGAAGCCGATGAGTTTGCAATGAAAGAAGATGAAGAACCTCGTGAGCTCTTTCAAAGAGTGACCAAACTCGCGGTCGCACTCCGAGATCATGGAAGCAAGGACACGGATGACAATTGGATCAAGCGAAAGTTCCTCAAGGCCATGATGCCCTTCAACAAGGCCATGTCCTCCGTCATTCGTCAACGACGGACTTCCACCCATGACCTCAAGTGAAGTGTTGGATGAGTTCGCTGTAATGAGCATCTTGGACAAGACCGCCGACAATGCGGTGCTCCGCTCTCAAAGGGCAAAGAAGCCCAACCTTGCTTTGAAGGCCAAGGTTATTATGGAAGAAGAGGAAGAAGTGGAAGATGAGGAAAGCAACCTCAAGACACCAAATTTGATTACCATGAGCACATGGCCCTTGCTTCAAGACAAATTTGGAGCAAGAAGAGTTCAAGACCCAACTTCAACAAGAACAACTCAAGTGGCGCAAGGGCAAGCAACGAGTTAGAACTTGCTTCAACTATGGCAATGTGAGCCATTTCGCTATGGATTGTCCTTACGAGAAGCGGAAGACAATGGTGGCAAGTTCATCCGAAAAGACAAAGCCAAGTCCTTCCCCAACAAGAACAACTTCGCCAAGAAGACTCCCACTCGTGGGTTGGTGGTTCAAAAAGAATACCAAGAGGATGACGATGATGATGAAAATGAAGAAGCTATGGCCATGGCATCCATTGCCATTGCTACTACTCCTCGGGTGTCTCTCTTTGATTCACCCAACGAAAACATCACCGCCAAATGCCTCATGGCTAAAGCTTCAAACAAGGTAACCCAACATCACAACCACCATCATTACTAATCCCTCCTTGGAGGATTGCATTGATGAACATGTTGAGTGTAATGAGGAAGTGAATGAATTTGAGTCTTTTATGAATAAGCTCAAGGGTAAGTCCAAGAAGCACTTTGTTTCTCTCTTGGAACAACTTGGTGAGGCCAATGACATGATCGAGGCTCACGAAGAAACCATCTCCAAGATGGAAGGTCATAGTCGTGACTATGCCGATGAGATATCGGATCTCTAATGCTCTTGAGGAAGAGCGCAGCATCGCTTGACTCTTGAGGAGTCACACAATGATGACCATGCTAAGTTAAAGAAAGATCTTGATCATGCTCTTGTCGTGTCTCGTGTGCTAACCTCCGAGAAGGCTAAACTTGGGGTTGATCATGCTAGACTCAAAGAGGAGTTTGAGATACTTGACAAGGCCCACAAGGTCTTGAAGGGTACTCACACTAACCTTAAAGAGTCTCATGCTCAACTCCAAGTTAAGCTAATCAAGGAAAAGGCCACCTTTCCTCATATGGTATTAATTGATAATGCATGTGCTACTAACCCGTTTTGTGAGCATGTGCATCTTGTGGAGGAGAATGCCAAGTTGAAGGATCAACTTGAGAAAGGCCTTGTGACTTGCATTCAAGGTGAGAAGAACCTCAACGACCTTTTGAGCAATCAAAAGGAAGTTGTGGCCAAAGAAGGAATTGGGTTTGCACCCAAGTCCAAGAGCAAGAAGAAGAAGAACAACAAGACCAAACGTCCTCCTCCTCTCAAACAAACTTTTGTGAAAGAGGGAGAGGGTGCTACTAAGGAGAAGAAGGAAAAGTGAAGGAGTTGATGTCCAAAAGGGCAAAAGCATTTCTCAAACAAAGCCGCGATTTTAACCCGTCATATGTGTTGTGCCGCTAGTGATGGACATGTCTTTGCTAAATTTGTTGGTTCTCCTTATGAGTACATTGAATGGTCTATTTGGTTTCCCAAGACCCTTGTTACTAACATCAAAGGACCCATTACTAAATGGGTACCTAAAACCAAGCATTGATCTCTTGTAGGTGTTTGCTTCCTGGGGATCATGGTTGCTCGATAGTGGAGCAACAAATCATATGACCGGAGCAAGGACTTGGTGGTGGACGACGCAAGAGATTCCATCTATGCCCACCAATGTCGAGTGGGGTGATGCATCACATTCTAAGGTATTGGGTCTCGCAAGGTTGTCATTTCTCATGATCTAACGATCGAGAAAGTCATGCTTGTTGAGTCCCTTGCATACAATTTGCTTTCCGCTCACAACTTGCACTCATGGGTTTTGCTACATTCTTTGACATTGATACCGTGGCCCTCTCGTGGAGCAAGACTCTTAAAGTAGCCTTTGTTGGGCATGTCGAGAACGGTCTCTATGTGATTAACTTTTCGAGCGACCCACTAAGACCGCGACATGCCTAATGGCTAAAGTTGACGGGATGGCTTTGGCATCGCCGCTTAGCCCATGTCAATATGAGATCTTTGCAAAGTCTTCTCAAGGGGACTATGTCCGTGGACTAACAAATGTTAGTTTTGCCAAAGATCGTGCTTGCAAAGGCTTGTATCAAGGAAAGCTTCATGAAAGGCTCACCCTCCATCAACCATCATCTACTCAAGAGACCCTTGGAGCTCCTTCACATGGATCTCTTTGGGCCTCCATCTTTGATAGTCTTGGAGGAAGAAAGTATTGCTTGGTGATTGTGGATGACTATTCAAGATACACTTGGGTATACTTCTTCAAGAGGAAGAGTGAGACTCAACAAACCGTCATCGACTTTGCAAATGAAGCTCAACGTCAACACAATGCAAAGATCTTGACAATAAGAAGTGACAACGGCACCGAGTTCAAGAACTACACCTTTGATGAGTTTCTTAGTGATGAGGGGATCAAGCACCAATATGCTGCTCCATACACCCCTCAACAAAATGGTGTTGCCGAGAGGAAGAACCGGACGTTGATGGATGCGGCTAGGACCATGATGGCGGAGTTCAAGTCTCCATACAACTTTTGGGCCGAAGCCATCAACACCACATGTCATGCATCCAATCGTCTCTATCTTTGCAAAGGCTTGAACAAGACTCCTTATGAGATACTCACCGGCAACAAGCCCAACCTCAAGTACTTCCGGGTGTTCGGTTGTAAGTGTTTCATTCTCAAGAAAGGTGTTTGTTTGTCTAAATTTGAGGCTAGAGCTCATGAGGGTATATTTGTTGGTTATGCTACAAACTCTCATGCTTACTGTGTCCTCAACAAGTCCACCGGACTCATTGAGGAGACGTAACGTGGAGTTTGATTTAAAATAACGGCTCCCAAGTGGAGCAAAGTGGTACTTGTGATGTAGGTGATGAAATTCCTCCCAAGCCATAAGAAGAATGGGTATTGGTCAAATTCTACCCATTGAGGAACCCCTTGTGGTCAAGGAGAAGGACAATGCTCTACTCAAGTAGAGCCATCACCTCATCAAGACCCACATGCTTCAAAGAACAAAGTGAAGGCCCTCAACCTCGTGAACAAGACCAAGGGCAAGATCAACCTCAAGATGGTGGTGAACCTCTAAATGATGCCCAAGGTCAAGTTCTCCCTCGAGCAAGTTCAAGATCAAGAGCAAGCTCAAGATCAAGAACAAGCTCAAGACGGCGCTCAAGATGATCAAGTCAACCCTCCTCCTTCCACATCCGAGGAGGAATTAGAGCGTCATGCTGCGAAGATTGATTCCAAGCTCACCACCCAAGGCCATCTCATGGAAAATGTGGCTGGAAGCCTAAGAAAGGGGGTAAGCACTCATAGACAATTAGCAAACTATTGTGAACATCACGCGTTTGTCTCTTGTGTTGAACCCCAAAAGGTCTATGAGGCGCTCGAAGACTCGGATTGGCTCAATGCCATGCATGAAGAACTCAAAAACTTCGAGTACAACAAAGTATGGAGATTGGTGCCAAGGCCATCGGGAGACCACAGCGTCATTGGGACCAAATGGATCTTCAAGAACAAGCAAGATGCTCATGGGAACATTGTTCGCAACAAGGCAAGATTGGTAGCACAAGGCTACTCCCAAGTCGAGGGTATCGACTACGGTGAAACCTTTGCTCCGCTGCTCGCCTTGAATCCATACGCTTGTTGATTGCCTATGCTTCCCATCACAACTTTAAGTTGCAACAAATGGATGTGAAAAGTGCTTTTCTTAATGGTCCTATTAATGAGTTGGTCTATGTCAAGCAACCCCCGGTTCGAGGATCCCTACTTTCCGGATCATGTGTATCAACTCGATAAGGCACTCTATGGCCTTAAACAAGCCCCACGTATGTGGTATGACCACCTTACCGAGTTGTTACAAGATCATGGATTTGAGGTGGGGCTAATCGACCCCACTCTTTTTACTAAGAAGGTCAAAGGAGTTGTTTGTATGCCAACTATATGTTGATGATATTATCTTTGGTTCTCCTAACAAAGCTTTCAATGAGGAATTTGCCGCCTCATGACCTCCAAGTTCAAGATGTCTTCGATGGGAGAGTTGAAGTTCTTCCTTGGTTTTGACATCAAACAAAGAAGAGAAGGAACCTTCATCAACCAAGCCAAATACACTCAAGACATGCTTAAAAGATTCAAGCTAAGTGATGTCAAGCGGCTACTACACCAATGCCTACCAAGTGCCAACTTGACATCGATCCCAATGGTAAAGCGGTGGATCAAAAGGTATATCGCCCATGATTGGCTCCTTGCTTTACCTTTGTGCATCTAGACCGGATATCATGTTGAGTGTGGGGATGTGTGCACGGTTTCAAGCCACACCAAGGAAAGTCACTATGTGGCGGTCAAGTTTAATCTTTTGATATTTGGCTCATACCCCAAACTTTGGCTTATGGTACCCAAGAGGAGCAAACTTCAAGCTTGAAGGATTTACGGATTCTGATTGGGAGACAAAGTGGATAGGAAGTCCACTTCCTGAGGGTGCCAGCTTTCTTGGGTGCTCTTTGGTGAGTTGGTCTTCCAAGAAGCAAAGTTGTGTGTCTCTCTTGTCCACCAAGCGAGTATGTGGCAGCCGGTAGTTGTTGTGCACAACTCTTATGTATGAGGCAAACTTTAAAGGAATATGGTGTCATTTGTGACAAAGTGCCTCTTTGGTGTGACAACGAAAGTGCCATCAAGATTTCTCTCAACCCGGTGCAACACTTCAAGACGAAGCATATTGAGATTCGGTATCATTTCATCCCGGATCACATCAGGCGAGGGGAGATCGAGCTCAAGTATGTCAACACTCATGATAACCTTGCAGATATTTTCACGAAGCCCCTGGATGAAGCAAGATTTCGAGAGTTAAGGCATGAGCTAAATATCATTGATTCGAGCAATGTGACTTGAACCCTTGCACCCCCCACCACACTCATCTTGTTGTCTAGTTTAGGTGTAGGCATGGACATAGGGGGAGTGTTGTTCTCTCAATAAACTCTCCCTCCCCCCTTTATGCATAAATCGATCAACTCTTTCACATTAGCCATTTTTGATGGTACTTGTGCTTCAAAGACGAGTTTTGGTCATGGGCCCAAGGATAATTCTTCGCGGTGCCATACCAATTGACTCAAACATAGGTAGCTCCAGCCACCACCCTCTCTTGAGAGAGGACAGAGCTCACTCTGTTTCGTGTGGTTGTTTTTGTTTGAGTGGTTTCTGGTCTGTTGCGTGTGTGTGTGTTGCCTTGTTGGTCTTCTCTGTCTCTTAGTTTTTCCTTTCCATCTTCTTGGAGTTTTAGCCGTTGGTCTAGAAGTCGTGCGGTTGCTGAAGTGGTACTATTGCTGGTGGCCAGTGGTACTACCGCTCCGAGCGGTACTACCGCTCTCCAGCGCGGTACTACCGCTGGGAGGTGCGGGCAGGGGGTTATATCGGGGGCAGGGGAGTTTCTTCTCCCCCATACCCATTCGCTCGCCTCCCCTCGCTCTGTTCCTCTCTCTCTTCAGCACCGGCGCCACGGAGGGCTCCATGGATCTCCTCTCTCGGGCGCCTTCCATTCCCTTCGGTGGAGTCGATCCCCACCTTGTCCTCTTGCCATGGATGCCGGTATTGCCCCCGTTCCCTGTTTCCTTTTGTCTAGATTTCCAATCTACCGTCTTAGGGGCAATAGCAGTTGAATCTCTAGATTTTTTGCCAGATCTAGGCTTGAGTAGGATGGAGAATGGTTCTAGATAGTGTGGATTAGTGTTTGGTTGGAGTATTTTCGAATTTGGTAGGACGGTAGTACCGGATCTGATCACGGCAGTTGGAACCGGTTGTTTCCCCGCCTCGAGTGGTACTACCGCTCCCCCAGAGCGGTACTATCACTTGGAGCGGTACTACCGATCGGAGGTCGCGGTACTACCGCCCTCTACCAATTTCCACCATATTCCTACCTTTCAGTGATCCTTTTGCTCGTGTTTTGTGGCTTATGCTCGTTCTTTCTGGTTGTTTGCGTGTTCTTGTGTGTGGTTCCAGGTGATGAGGTCCCTGAGCATCAGGCACATCGTGTCAACACCGGTCGTGCCACGTCCAAGCGCTACCGCACCACCAAGCCTGCCGGAGGTTCTTCTAGTGCTCCACCTCCACCTCAACTCCAGAAGAAGCCTGGGGTCAAGCCAAAGCCAGGCAAAACCGTGCCAGAAATGCGGCCAAAGGAGTTCTGGGCAAGGCGCTGCCGCAACCCGTATGAGGCAGACCAACATCCCACTTTGGTCAACCGTCCGTTCTGGAACAGGTTCCAGTTTGCCATCTTCTTCGATGTTCTCAAAGCCAAGAAGAACCTCTATGTCAACGTGCACTCCATTGACACCGACCATATGGAGCAAGATCCTAAATACTTTGGTGTAGCCCTCCAGATGTGCACTCAACTGAACATTCTTGGGATCATGAAATTCAACAAGGACTATGATGTTGATATTGTGGCCTAATTCTATGCCACGGTTCACCTTGGAACTGATGAGGATAGGACTCTGACCTGGATGACCAATGGCAAGTTGCTTTCAGTCAAGTGGAAAGCGTTCATGGAGTTGATTGGGGTGCAAGATCTAGGTCTTGAGTCTTCGTCGGCCACCCTCACGGCCGCCCCAATGCCACTCACAAGCAAGCTCTATGGCCCTACTGCACTTTGAGGATCAACCATGAGACAAAGAAGGAAACCTATGAGGTGCCTGCCTATCTGGATATCCTTCACCGCATCTTCAGAGAGACTCTTTTCCTCAGACGAAATCGGATCAGGTTCACTCCTATCTCGTGGGCATGCTTCTTTTACTCGCCAGAGTGAGAAGGGACAGCACACCGGAGAGTCCTTGGATATCTCTCATGTTATGTGGTCTGAGATGCTATCTGCTATCTCCGAGCGCAAGTGCCCGATTTATGGTCCGTTCATCATGCTACTCATTGAGAAGGCCTAGGATCGTGTCTATCCCCAGGTGTTACTGGAAACTGGAGAGTTGATCTCTCACAATGTCAAGCGTCTGAGGAAGAAGGATAACTAGGGCACTCAGGCCCCTAGGACTAGAGTTCCTTCGTCTGCTACAGCCATGGAGACCGAGGAGGAGACTGGGGCTGATGATGATGATGATGATGACTACATGCCTTCTGAGGCAGAGCCCTCTTGGGCAAAGAAGCTCAAGCTCAAGATGAAGAAGTTGTTTTGCATGGAGTCTCACGGTCAGTACATGACTCATGTGGCTGAGAAGAAGGCCCGAGGTCACCACAAGGAGCTCATGCGTCAGTTGGGTGCTACAGTTAATAGTGGGTCTGAGGACCAGCTTACCGAGGAGGAGGAGGATTCAGCAGACCGCCTGTGGACCGATTCGATGCCGAGCACTTCGACCGAGGACAAGTGGCGCCGATGATCCCGCTGTGCTCTGATGTGTGTGTCCCTCATTTGCTCTCACCTGGAGCTGTAGCAACACTCCCTCTCCTTTTTGGTGTCTCGATGCCAAAGGGGGAGAGAGTTTAGGGATTTGCGATTTGTTTCTTCCATCTCTTGTGTTCGTGTTTTCCTCGCATTTGCTTTGGTTGGTTTGTCTGTGAGACCTAAGTTCGAGTCATATGGTGTGAGACATATGCTACCTTATATTTCCAGTATCATTATCTATGTCACTATCTAGCTTATGAGTTGCTTGCTTTTCTTGTTAAATCATCTATGCTGCTCTCATATATCTTGCTTAGATTGTTGGTTGCTAAAATGTAGGGGGAGCGTTGATCCTAGTATGTGTGCCGTGCAGTCCAAAGCACTTATCTAGATAGCACACATCTAGGGGGAGCCCATCTACATTTTAGGATGGTGGGGTTTGTACGCTTACTATATATCATGCTTGTGCAAATCCCGTATTGTCATCAATCCACCAAAAAGGGGGAGATTGTAAGGGCAAATTTATCCCCAAGTGGTTTTGGTGATTGTCGGTGTCAAAACCGGCGGATCTCGGGTAGGGGGTCCCGAACTATGCGTCTAGGCGGATGGTAACAGGAGACGAGGGACACGATGTTTTACCCAGGTTCGGGCCCTCTCGATGGAGGTAAAACCCTACGTCCTGCTTGATTAATATTGATGATATGGGTAGTACAAGAGTGGATCTACCACGAGATCAAGGAGGCTAAACCCTAAAGCTAGCCTATGGTATGATTGTTGTAATGTATGTTGTGTCCTCGGACTAAAGCCCTCCGGTTTATATAGACACCGGAGGAGGCTAGGGTTACACAGAGTCGGTTACAATGGTAGGAGATCTACATATCCGTAGACGCCAAGCTTGCCTTCCACGCCAAGGAAAGTCCCATCCGGACGCGGGATGGAGTCTTCAATCTTGTATCTTCGTAGTCTTGGAGTCCGCGGACGATGATAGTCCGCTGTCCGGACACCCCTAGTCCAAGACTCCTCAAGAGCTCTCTCGAACCAGGCTTCAATGACGATAAGTCCGGCGCGCATAATGTTCGGCATTGCAAGGCGGGTTCCTCCCTTGAATAATCCAGAGAAGATCATGAACACAAGGATAGTGTCTGGCTCTGCAAAATAAATTCCACATTCTACCGTAGAGAGAATAAAATGTACACCAGTCCAATCTGCTGACGTATTATGCGGCATGACATCACACCGCTACCAAGCCTTTGTTTGAATCGTTTTTTTACTATACCACCTCAGCACGTTTAGCGAAGTGGCTTCCTTGGCACGTCTTGTCGAAGCAGAGATCGTGTTCCCCTTATTCCGGGATTCTCATCAATACGGACGTGGGTAACCCAACCGCGCCATTGATGGTGGCGCTTGGGAGATAAGCGAGTTTTACCAGGCCGGTGGGGGACGCATTGTTTTTCGTCCGCCTATATATAAGGGATAAGGATTTACCTTCTCACCTACGCCTTCTTCCTCCTTTGCTTATCCATCTCCGCGCACTCAAGCTCCAACGCCTAAGCTCACAAGATCTCGCCGACCTTCTCCGAATATGTCCGGAGCAGGAGGCAAATGGTTGGCCTCCACCGTTAAGGAGGAGCACATCACCAAGCTGCGCAGCGCGGATACCTTTCCGGCGATATCGCGCGATCGGCTGCCCGACGAGGGCAGCTCATCCTACCCCCGGGCCCCATGAGAGGGTCGTCTTTCTTCCCCACTTCCTCCGCGGATCGGGCTTTCCACTCCACCCATTCGTCCGGGGCTCATGTTTTACTACGGCTTGATTTCCCAATCTGGCGCCAACTTCATCCTCAACATCTCGGCGTTTATCGTGGTAATGCGAGGCCTTCCTCTGCATCCGCCCCACTTCGCCTGTGGCTCAAGACCTTCAACGCTGTCAAGGTTGTGAAGGGCACGCAAGCGGAATGCAGAGGCGCCATGTTGGGCAAGTTTCCCAACGTCCTTTGGCTCGAAGGGGCCTTCGTGGACTCCGTCAAAGGGTGGCAATAATGGTGGTTCTACGTCACCAAGCCGCGCAAGCCCACATGGGTGGCGGCCCCCGAGTTTAGATCTGGCATCCCCACGCAGCTCACCTCCTGGAAAGAGAAGGGCTTGCTGTGGGGCAATTCGAAGGAGCTGATGGGACTCCGAGCTTGCATCCAGAAGCTGGTGAGCAATAAGCTCAGGCTCGTCGACGTGGTCCAAGTCATGCTCATCCGCCGGATTCTCCCATGCCAAGAACGGGTGTCGGTGTCAAAACCGGCGGATCTCGGGTAGGGGGTCCCGAACTGTGCGTCTAGGCGGATGGTAACAGGAGACGAGGGACACAATGTTTTTACCCAGGTTCAGGCCCTCTCGATGGAGGTAAAACCCTCGCCCCGCTTGATTAATATTGATGATATGGGTAGTACAAGAGTAGATCTACCATGAGATCAAGGAGGCTAAACCCTAGAAGCTAGCCTATGGTATGATTGTTGAGATGTAATGTTGTGTCCTACGGACTAAAGCCCTCTGGTTTATATAGACATCGGAGAGGCTAGGGTTACAGTAGTCGGTTACAATGGTAGGAGATCTACATATCCGTATTGCCAAGCTTGCCTTCCACGCCAAGGAAAGTACCTTCCGACATGAGCCGAGTCTTCAATCTTCTATCTTCGTGTCCGGGAGTCCGCGGATATTGATAGTCCAGCTATCCGGACACCCCTAGTCCAAGACTCCTCAAGAGCCTCTCGAACCAGTCTTCAATGACGATAAGTCCGGCGTGCATAATGTTCGGCATTGCAAGGCGGGTTCCTCCCTTGAATAATCCGGAGAAAATAATGAACACCATGATAGTGTCCGGCTCTGCAAAATAAATTCCACATTCCAACGTAGAGAGAATAAAATACACACTTAGCTCAATCTGCTGACGTATTATGCAGCGTGACATCACACCGCAGCCAAGCCCTTGTTTGGATCGTTTTTATTATTCCGCCTCAGCACGTTTAGCGAAGCATTTTCCTTGCCACGTCCTGTCGAAGCAGAGATCGTGTTCCCTTTTATTCCGGGATCCTCATCAATACGCGCGTGGGTAACCCAACCGTTCCCGTCGCCATGCCTCCTCTATCAAGGGGAATCTCAAACGGTCACGGAGACGGCCCTTGGTATTATTTCCCCTTTATAAGAGGACCAGGGCCTATCCTTGTCTTTCAACCTTGCATTGAATCTTTCCTATGCTCCCAGTTCCAACACCTAGAGCTTCAGATTCGAGCACCTCGGATCCACAACAATGTCCGGCTCCGACCTCCAGGGCCAGTGGTGACGGAGGAGGACATATTGAAGTTGCGTGAGGCCAAGTACCTAGCCTACGGTTTCAGACAGGTTGCTCTGCCCAGGCAGGCCGTGCAACCTCGAGCCCGGCGAATACGTCGTTTTCGCATCTCACCTCCGTCGGGGATTAGGCTTCCCGACGGATCCTTTCGTGAGGGGGCTCTTGTTCTACTACGGGCTGGACTTCCACGACTTGGCTCCGGAGTCCATCCTCCATATCTCCGCATTCATTATCGTCTGCGAAGCCTTCCTCCGTGTCTTCCCCCACTTTGGCCTGTGGCTGAAAACATTCAAGGTGGAGCCGAAGATGATCGGGGCGCTAAGCGGAGTCTTGGCGGGCGACCATAAGCAAGAAGATCGATGCCCGTGGCTCAAGGTTCCTTCCAAGAGGAACAGGGATTGTGGCAGCAGGAGTGGTTTTACATCACTGCTCCAAGGGGCGACAAGCAAAGCCGCCGCCTCCTTCCGCCCGGGACCTCCACGGTAACTAACGTCGTGGGTCAACCAAGGGCTCAACTGGGGGCCGTCCGAGGACGTGCCCGCACTGCAGGGCCGGATTCGAGACCTCCTAACAAGGGAGATCGACCTGGTCAAGGTGATGCAAGTCATGCTAGTCAGGCACCTCCCACCCTGCAAACGTCGTCCTCTCCGTCTATGGGAGTTCAATCCGGAGGGACCTCGTATTCTCCAGCATTTTATGGGCGCGACACCCACGGAGATGTACAAGCTGTTCTTCGGACCGCAAGTAGCGTGTCCGGATTCGGTCGAGGACGCAGGCTTAAGCCGCGATCGCCCGGATACTCAGGTAAGTAGCTCAGAGCTCGGACATTCTATATGTATGCCTTTCAAAAGATCATCCCCTGACCCTTTTTTATTCTTTACAGGAATGGGTGGCGCGATCAAGGCTGATAAGGTGTCCGGCCCCCCTCCCAGAGACCGCACTGGAGCCCGTGCTGGTTAGAATGTTGGAAGTTGCGCCCAAAGAGGGGGGTGACGGGGGAGATAAAGGAGCTAATACTTTGTCCAAAGAGGCGACTGAAGAGGAGGGAACCAAGGATCCCTCCCTTCAGAGGGAGAAGAGCACCGCCTCCGAAGATCCGGAGGTCAAAGCCCCTAAGCGTGGGAAGAAATCCCCACCGGGGGGTCCGGCGTCCGGAGAGAATCCGGATCTTAATCATCGCCAAGGACCAGCCTCCAACGAGCCGTGAGTATGAAAGAGGAAGTTTAATAAGGAAGTACCTTCGTTTATGCTTCAGAGGTAACGAAATATTTATATCGCAGTTCGGATCTGCAGCCGCCTCGTATGAGTTCATCCTCGGGGATCTTCTTCCGAGATGATGGAGGGCGTCGCCTCCGTCTGCCAAGGCCGCCAGATGAGGCAAAGCGAGCCCAAGTGTCGCCACGAGGGCGCCCCCGAGTCCGGAGGGGCCAAAGAGTTCAACACCCACCGTAGTCCGCCGGAGAATCAAGAGTTTGCTTGAGAGGGCTTCCATTTCGAAGATCACCGCGCGTTAATGCGTATGGTGGTCGGAAGGATTTCGTCATTGGCGGATTATGAATGCCGCCATTAGCTTGTCAAGCGGGATTTGAGGTATGCGAAGATGATGCACCCTTTGTCTTTTAACAGTTTTGCATATAAAAATGCGCCTGATAGATAGTAGCCCTCGAGACTCGGTAGGTTGTCGAAGACGACAGTGCCGAGGATCGAAAATCTAAACATCTCGTAATGAATACCGCCGTCGACATGGTGGCGGATAGTCCGGGGCCACCGGACTAATCAGCTTGCGGATTGAGTCGATAATCGGACATGGCGATGCTTGACATCGCACTTGTCAATCAGCGACTTGACGAGTCGCAAGGTAAATAAATTCTCCGCAGCCGCTTTATTGAGTGGGTCAAAGCCCTCCTCGATAAGTTATATGCTGTTTATTCGCATAAAGGTTGCTGCTGTGGAGAGTTTTGGCCGAGCTTGCTCAAGCTAAGGAGCAAGCCCGAAGAGTGATGCGGCTGGCGCGAGGGCGGCCAAGAGTTGCAGGCGAAAAGGCTGCGCCTTTGCCTAAGCAGGCGAGGTGGCTGAATTGGCCAAAAATTAAAGGATGCTACCGACCGCAATGAGGCTCTTGAAAAGGAGCGCTTATCGGAGCGGGAAGACCAAGAAGGCCACCGCCGAGCCAAGGATGCCCGTTCTACAATGCGGCTATGAAGGAGGAGCTGCGCTAAGCCGGAGAAATCACGGCTGGCAAGCCGCTTTCTTATCGCCGCCAGGTTTATGGATGCCAAGCACGCTAAATTTGAGCGGCAAAGGAGTTCGGAGGATCCTTATATGGACTTGGCTGCGAAAAGCGGCCGATGCCGTTAAGCACTTCCGGAGCCGGGGATCACGAGGCGGAAGAGTTATATTGACTCAATTCCACGATCTGAATCGCCCTCTTCACCGTCGGACAGGTTGGCGAATGGGCGAACTGAATAGACCGTCCGGCTGGCTATGATCGACATCGTGGCCCATGTATGGCCGAGAGGTCCAAGGCGACGAGCTACTTTCGCTCATCGCAGCAGTTCCTTGGGGCGGTGCTGCATATCAAGGAGATGAAACGGTCGGCTTGCATCAAGGGCGCGGATGGCTCGCCCGTGTAAAGGCGCAGGTCCGGAGATGGATGCCACCGCTGTTGTCGCCCGTGGTTCGATGGAAACCGCTTCTGCCGAGCATTATTTCGAAGTTATGCGTGGCGCCAGATAATAGAGTCGCTGTGTTCAAAGAATGTAACGCTCAACCGAACGCATTGACTTGTAAATCAATGATTATAGTATGAATGCTTTTTATACTTGTGCTACCAAGTAGTAAAACTTCTCTGTCTTGCCGCTTATGATACTTGTGTATAACATGAAAGATGCGCTTCGCTTGACTTTTTGCACAAGGTGCCGGGTGTTCGCAAAATAGCGCGTTTTCACACTTAATCCGACGCCTCGGTCCTGTTATAAGGAGGTGGTAGCGAGCGAATGAGGCAATCCGGACTATGGTGCTTTATTTCTTTCACTTAGCCAATGGAGCTCGAGGGTGGGGCTACGATATAGCCCGAATGACACCGCACATCTCCGGATTCGAGGTGCGATGTGCCTGACCGAAGCGCCCTTCACAAAGCGGGAATTCTAAACATTCCGTACTTTCGATCAAGTGGTGACGGACTCTCGCTATATCATGACATCGGTTTTTGCTTTCATCGAGGTGCTCGCCAAATTAACCGGGGCACAATCGCAGAGTTCTCCGGTGCCGCGTTAGCGGGTGATACGGAATGTAAGGCGAGAAAACACAGGAGCCGCAAACCCAACATTTGACCAAAGACATGATTCGAGCTGATGCATATAATGCCTAACTTGAGACGCCAACACTCCGAAGGTGTTCAGACTTTATGATAACGGCAGAATTATGCCCTAAGCCCCTTGTGTCCGTGCACGGCATTGTCTTCGACGCGCCGATGCCAAAGGCCAGTTCGCTTTGGCTATAGGAAGAAGCCGAGGAGATTTAACAACAAGAGAAAGTAATAAAAAGGTCTACGAGGGTCTTAATCAAAAAGAATCCTTGCGACGGGTCCCTCACCGCACGCTCATACGCAGGTTCCGCTATGCCGTTAGCCTCGGCCGGTACGCACGTTGTTCATCTGTAGAAAAGAGAGGAACATTTTAGTTTTAGAAACAGTTCGTGCAAAAATAATGCAAAATAATAAGTGTAAATAATTAACACTAGGTTTATATGAAACCGCAGTTAGTTGTGCGCGCAGCCCCTTGTGAAAGGGTATGCGGCTAGGGAGCCCCTAGCCTGCTGAGTCCGGATTCGTCTATCCGAGTCCGGGGTCTTTAAATGACCCGCGCACTGAAATGGCGCCATGTGGACCGGGCATCTTAAGTGTAAGAGACGCGTAATGTGGTATGGCGTTGAAGCGGACAAAAGCCTTTCGTCCCAATAGTGCTTGATATTCACTTTTAAATGGGACGATATGGAAAATTAACTTTTCGCGTCGAGAATTGTTCGGCAACCCGAACACGACCTCTAGTAATATCGAGCCTGTGCACTTGGCGTAAGGGCCTGGCGTAACTCCTTTGAAGGAAGTGTGGCTGTGTCAAATTTTGGTAGGGTCTATCCCCATCCGACGGATTGTGTTTGAATATAGCAGGTTTAAGTCACTGCCTCCGTCCATTAGGATGTTTGTGAATTGTAGTCCGTCTATTATCGGATTCAATATCAGGGGAGTCCGTCCCGCGTTTCGAATGCCTCTGGAATAGTCCAGGTGGTCGAAAGTGATTGGTTTTTATATCCAATCTCTACGGTCTCATTGGGTTGACCGTGCGAGGCACTTTTAGAAAGTGCCGCGCTGTTTTTCCGTGTCCTCACATGAAGTGAGTTTACTGCTTTGACCCCTTGTGGGAAAGTCTTTTGTTTTCCGGTGCCCTGCTGGCGGGGTTTATCTTCTTCGCTTGACGCGTCGAGCCCCTTGTGTTCGGCGTTTAGTCGGCGGACTGTTTGAAAACCCAACAATCCTGTGGGTGTGATTTGCGGGCCTTCCGGGTACTGTGGATTTGATGATCCGACCCGAATTTTGTGTAGGTTAGACAGTTCGTCGCTATCGTCCTTGAGTGGTTGAGCTTTATTATTTGGCCGTGAGCTTTTAAATCCGCGCGTGATCGCCGTGCTTTTGGGCTTTTCTCTTTGTTCCGCGCTGCTCTTTTCTGCGCCGTGATTTTCCATTTCCATCTCGTATCTCGGACGTACTTGGGTCACTGGTGGTGCTTCTTGCCAGCCAGCTATCCTCTCCCGCACAGAAGCGGGTCATGAGGCTTGTTAATGCGGTCATTGTCCTCGGTTTCTCTTGACCAAGGTGTCTGGCGAGCCATTCGTCTCGGACATTGTGCTTAAAAGCTGCTAAGGCTTCAGCGTCCAGACAGTCGACTATTTGGTTCTTTTTGTAAGGAACCTGTTCCAGAATTTCCGCGCTGACTCTCCGGGCTGTTGAGTTATGTGACTTAGGTCATCTGCATCCGGAGGCGGACATAAGTCCCTTGAAAATTTGCTCTAAACGCCTCGAGCTCTTCCCAACTTCCAACAAGATTTTCGGGAGGCTTTTGAGCCAATGACGGGCTGGCCCTTTGAGCTTGAGGGGTAGATATTTTATGGCATGGAGATCATCTCCTCCGCCATATGTATATGCAGATATAGTCTTCATCCGCACTCCGGTCTGTTGTTCCATCGTAGGCTTCTATGTTTATGGGTTTAAACCCTGCTGGGAATTCATGATCCAAAGACCTCATCGGTGAAGCATAGTGGGTGTCTTGGCGCCCTGTGCTTATGCGTGCCGCTATCGTCGGACACTTGATGTGTTCCTTTGCTTATTGGGGCTTTCTTTTTGGGTCCGAGATGGACTGGCTGGGCCTTTGACGGCGGGGGCTCTATGGCCTCCTCGTCAATTCTAGAAGCAGCCTCGCTTTGGGTAGCTCTTCGATTGGTGGCCATTGTCGATTTATCTACGGTTTTGAGTACTTTGCTCCATCTTATCCGGGCGCTGCCTTCCGCTGTGTTGAGCTCCGCTTTTCCTTCTTCAGCTTCTTGTCAGTAGCGATGAGCCTGCGTTGAGAAGCTCTTGTTCAATGGGCTCCTCGAGTTCGTCGCCATTGGGGCTTGTTTACCTTCGGAGGGAGGTATATAGTTGTGATCCTCGACCTTTTCTTCTACCGCCTTTCGTGAAGGCTTGCTTCTGATCCTCCTGCTACCGAGTCTTCTTTGGAGGGTTTGTCTTCGCCACTCTTTGGGGTATTGTTATTTCGTGCGGAATCTCCATTCTTGTTGTGGCGGGATTTAGAGCGGCGCCACCGACGCCGGTGTTTGGGCTGCTTTAGAGAATCTTCCTCCGCTGCTTTCTCGCCATCCCTTCTTTGGGGTATCCACCATGTAGACGCTATATGACGAGGTGGCCTTCCAAAGCCCTGTGGGCGCTGGGTCTGCTTCGCTCTCGGCATCATCGCCCATAGCGCCGATGTCATCGGAGTCGTAGTCTAGCATGTCGGTTAGATCTTCGACGGTGGCTACAAAGTGGGTGGTGGGTGGGCTCAATTTCTTCGCCGTCCGAACTCCAACCGCCCCGCCATAGTCCCGCCAGATTCTCCGATAGCGAGAGATGCTTCAGAGAATTCAGGATATCGCCAAAAGGCGAGTGCCGAAAGATGTCCGCGACGGTGAATTCCATAACCGCGCCAATCTGGCTTAATTGGTAGGTGCGGGAGGCTCGAGTCCGGCGAGGACTCCGCGCCGGATCACGAAGTTTCGCAGGGACAAGATTGGTATTCGACTCCATCGCCAGATGTTGAAGCCCCTGTGGCGCGCTATCCACCGCCCTCGCCATGGGCCATCGGCCCGGGCTGGTAGCCGAGCGGATTCGAAAGGGCCACCAAAGCACCGTCCGTGGCAGAGCTAGATCATGCCCATCGCCGCAGCGGGCGGCGCTGCTTGGCTGTCGGGCTCGAGTCCGTCAAGATCAAGTCTCCGCGGTCATCGGCCGTGAAGTTCAAGCTCGAATCGACCCGACGGCCATGGCGAAGCTTCGATCTGCTCCAGATGGCCAAGAGAATTGCCCGCAGCAAAGCCACCGAATATGAAGATCCGTCCGGGAGAAAAGTCTCACCCGACAGCGTTGATGGTTGAAGATGCCATCGAGCCTATCGGTGACGACATACGAGGAACTCTCAATGAAAGCACCAATGTCGGTGTCAAACCGCGGATCTCGTAGGGGGTCCCGAATCGTGCGTCCTAGGCGGATGGTAACAGGAGACGAGGGACACAATGTTTTACCTGTGTTCAGGCCCTCTCGATGGAGGTAAAACCCTATGTCCTGCTTGATTAATATTGATGATATGGGTAGTACAAGAGTAGATCTACCATGAGATCAAGGAGGCTAAACCCTAGAAGCTAGCCTATGGTATGATTGTTGAGATGTAATGTTGTGTCCTACGGACTAAAGCCCTCCGGTTTACATAGACACCGGAGAGGCTAGGGTTACACAGAGTCGGTTACAATGGTAGGAGATCTACATATCCGTATTGCCAAGCTTGCCTTCCACGCCAAGGAAAGTACCTTCCGACACGAGCCGAGTCTTCAATCTTCTATCTTCGTAGTCTAGAGTCCGCAGATATTGATAGTCCGGCTATCCGGACACCCCTACTCAGTGACTCCCTCAACGGCATTCAATCTGTGGAGTTCAATCCGAACAGCACCAGCGCTGAGCGGGCTCTTCGATCGACATAATGGGCGCTGGAGGGTGCTGTTTAAGGCGCTGGCCCCGCATCCGCGACGGAAGATCATGATTTTGCTCGCAAAGATCCAAACCGACGAGGTAAGTGATTCACCCTTTACGGGACACTTGTGGTAATTAAACTGATTCTAAGAGGGTTTCAATCTCTTTTTCCTTTGACAGAATGGATGGAGAAGGCCAAGCAGCTCATAAGCCCGGCTCCCATGCCGAAGACCCAGTGGACGCCTGCTTAGCGAGGCTGCTGGTTCCGCACCGCACGTGGTGCCGAGAAGAGGGCCAAGAAGGTGGCTGCGGGACTCGGAAGAGTTCCCGCAATCAGGCGCCTGACGACGAGGCGGACTCCTCCCCCGAAGACGAGGAGGAGGAAGAGGACTCTCTCCCGAAGGAGGGAGAGAAGAAGAGGAAGGCTTCCCCAATAGGGGAGGCCGAAGGGTCCAAGAGGGGGAGGACTATCCCCCCGGACAGTTTCGCCAACACCACCGTGGGCGAGGAGGAGTGGCCTTTAAGGGCCAGGCGTCCGGCAAGATCGTAAGTATCCGGATCCTTGATATGCAACTTCTTTCGTGTCGCGTAGTGTCCTTCTAATGCCGCATTCCGTCCGTAGTCCGGCCGATGATGATCTTCCCGCTTCATCGAGCGGGTCGTTGGCCCCGTTGGATGTGGATTCACTTCCGACTGCCTCTACCCCTGCCGGGAGGACGCCGAGGTGGGATCCTGAGAGGGACCCACCAGAGGAGGCTCGGAGGCGCCGCCGCTGCCTCCGGACTTTGTGCCGGACTCTCTACGCCGAACCCGCAGTGGTTCCAGAGTTCGGCGGCCCCCTTTGAAAGAAGGGCAAGATCAGGACACCGCGACCTCCGCCCAACCGGAGGCGCCAGATAACTTGTTGGAGGCGCTAAAGGCGCTTCCATTGAGGAGAACACCGCACTATCATGAGTGCGGTGATTCAAAAGGTTCAGCTTGCCAAGAGCGGGCTGACCAAGTTCGCAGCAGCCTTCTAACAGGCTTTGAGGTAAGAAGTTAAAATTATGTAATGTAATACCGCATAGACAAGAGCCCTCGATGCTCCGCTCGTGTTTGGAAAGAAAAGCCGACCGAGGATCTAACAAGATATACGCAGGGTTGCTTAAAATATGTCAATATGGGTTTGCAGTGCTCTTATTCTTGACCTCTCCGCAGACCGACGGTGGAGGTCGATGTTGAAACAGATCTCGAGCGGTCCGAGCAAGAGCTCGCCATGCCAAGAAGCAGCTCAAGGACAAAGAAGGTGAGTAACACCACTTCGAATAACTACCTTACAGAAAAGGATTTTGGTTGCAATAAAATGAACAAGGATAATATGGGTATTGCAGGGGCCACGAACGAGGTGGCAGCCCTGAAGGAGGCTGTGTCCGCGGCCGAACGTAGTGCGGCTGCGGAATGGGCCGAGCGAGAAAAGCAGGAGGCACGGGTGGCGGAAGTACGGCAAGAGCTCCAGGCTCTCATGGAGAAGCATGAGAGTTTGGAGCGTGACTCCAAGACTCGAGAGTCCGAGCTTGCCTCGGCTCTCGAAAGTGCCAAAGCCGCCAAGGCCGAAGCCCATAAGGCCCTTCAGGAGGTTGAGGATGTGAAGAAAATAGCGGCGGGTAAGGCATTTTTCATGCAAAGCAAGCATGTTAATGTAAACTACCTTACACTTACCCGCATTCGGAGTTCTCCAGGGGCATTTGCAGATCTGCCGCGTAGTGCGTCCGATGCCGCCACATTCTATCGTGGCGAGGAGGGGAGCTCGACGGAGAAAGTCTTCTAGTCTCAGTACGCTGAGGCCGGACATCCTGTGCCCCCAAGCGACCAGCTGAAGCAGCTGGTCGAACCCCACAAGGTAGCTGAGGAGGCCATGAAGGGCCTTATAGTCCTGGTAGGCCTCGGACAGGCCATGCCCAGGAGCTACTTTGGCCTCAGGCGTTGCTGGTGGATGCATGTCCTTGGTGGAGGTCACCAAGCGCTCCGCCTGTATTGAAGGTGCTCGTCGGGCCCTTGCCCGCACAAAGGAGCATTGGGGCAGGTTGGATGCGGAGAAGCTTCTCACGGACCCACCGCCACCGGGCAAGGAGTATCGCACGCCCGAAATGTATTATAAAACTGTCCTGAAGTGAAAGTGCGTTATATCGACTAGAGGGGGGTGAATAGGCGATTTTTATGAATTCTTCACTGAGGAATTTGCCGATGAGGAAATTTCTTAGTGAAGAACTACTTGCAGCGGAATGTGTACTCAGAAGTAAACATAACAGGATACACACATAGTCAGCATGATGAAATGAAGACTAAAAACAGAGTACGGAAAGCGTAAACACAGGATAACAAGATGAAGACAAACAGACTGAAGAAATTGAACCGAGGAATTTGTGAAAGTCTTCACCAAAGTCTTCAAGCACGATATTAACAACATTCAACACAAGAATGAGGAAATGAAAGAGTTGAGGAAATAGAACCAGCAGTTGGTGAAGACAATGATTTGGTAAACCAGTTCCAACTGCTGCCTCGGTTATTGTACGTCTGTTGGAGCGGCCGAGTATTTAAACTCGAGGACACACATCCCGACACCCGCTCTCGAGCCGCAACTCAGACACCCAGTCCTCACCGATTCTCCTTGAACTAAGACCACGCAGCCTCGGCCCAATCACTCGTGGTAAGTCTTCAGTGACTTCCAAACCTTCACAGACTTGGTCACTCGGCGATCCACAATTCCTCTTGATGTTCTAGACCTTGACGCCTAACCGTCTGAAGAAGCACAGTCTTCAAAGGTAATAAGCGTCGGATCCACGCAGATCAATTTCTTCAAGATGCTCAATCACTTTGGGTTTGTGGGGTTTGGTTTTGGGATTTCCTCACTTGATGATTTTCTCTCAAAGTCCTCGGAGGATGGGTTGCTCGAGATGACAAGTGTCAAGTTCTTCGAGCAGCCAACCAACTAGTGGTTGTAGGGGCGGCTATTTATAGCCTAGGAGCAGCCCGACATGATAAGACATAAATGCCCTTCAATGATATGACCGTTAGGTGGATAAGATATTTTGGACAGCGCAGCAAAGAAGACAAGAACGGTCGGAAATTTGACTCTCAAATTCCTCGGGGCTATCATGTTCTCATCGTAGGCAATTCAGACTGGCGAATTCTTAACTCCTCGCCGAGAGAAAGTCATCGGTGACTAGAAGAACTGCGCTCACATCAAGAACTTGACTGAATCTGTATGAGATTTCCAATGGCTTTACTCAAGGGATTGGTAGGTGTAGGATTTTGAGTTGAGCATCACATGGAAATTTTTCCTTAGTATTTCCTTGACCCCTTTAACAAAGACGGTGTTTCCTATGACTCAAGAAAGAGAAAATGAAACTACGAAAACAAAAGTCTTCACGCTTCATATTCCTCGAATGAATATCAAGTCTTCAAGGTCACACCAATTTCTTCACTTTCAAAGTCTTCGAAAGTCTTCGTAATGTCAAAGTCTTCAATAAGAACTTCATTTTTAGGGTCGACTTTCTCTATAAATATCAAACTTCTCATAGACTTATAGACCTGTGTACACTCACAAACAAGATCAGCCATTTAACCTATAAGTCTTCAATACACCAAAATCACTAAGGGCACTAGATGCACTTACAATCTCCCCTTTTGGTGATTGATGACAACATAGGTTAAGTTTTCAACGGGATAAACATATGAAGTGTAAATACTGATATTGAGGAATTTGATTGCAAGATATAGAAGAACTCCCCTTGAATATGTGCATAGTGAGGAATTTGCTTTTGAGGCAATGCACATTTTAAGAATTTAATCATGGAGATCTCCCCCTATATCTTGTAATTCATACACGCATTTGATATATAATATGAAGAATTTGAAATGCATAATGAAATATGGTGCCTGATGAGATTCAGCATGCGTGCAATAATATTAACTTGGAATCAGCATGCAGAATATCACATCAAAAGTTTCGGAGCTCAAATATCACATTCAGAGCTTAGTGCTTCAAAAGCATCAGAGCATCAAACGTATCAAAGCACGACCAAAAGTATCAAGGCACCATCGGATTTAAGATTACAACTCGATCCAATAAAGTTTTGGAAGAACGAGAGTTGTAACTTAATAAAAACGCCCATAATATAAACCCGCTTGAAGACTAACTCAGATTTCTCCCCCTTTGTCATCAAATGACCAAAAGGATCAAAACGAGGACTAACGCCTCAAGATTTTCAAGTTGATGGAGGAGCGCCATGTTGTCGGGTTGGATGTTGAAGTAGGGCCTCACCGCAGTTGTCATCCAAATCTTCATGTTCATCGGCTTTCACGCGATGAAGAATAAGAGCTGGCCACCAGATCGGGAACTTTGACTCTCTTGAATTTCTTCGAGGTGGTGCGCACTACCAAATGCTTCCTCGAGACCCATAGTCTTCAGCTTCTTCCACGAATATACATGATTAAGAACAGCCCAAAGTGCGGTTGAGGGTTTCATGAAGGTAGTACTGATTTTTCTTCACCGCATTATGTGTTGAGGTCATGTTGTGAAGAATTGCAGCAAATTGATGCTTCACCCATTTCGATTGCGATCAACCTTCCGATGAAGACCGAGGAGTAACTCACGATCACCATCACCCGGTGCGCTTGCTTGAGGCTTTTGCTTGGCCGAGGTATTTGCGGCAAAGTCATGCGCTGCGTAATCGCATTGGTGGAGTAAGATGCAGCCTTGCGAAACTGTCCATCCAATGGACGAGTGCCTTCATCAATCACAGCTGTTGCCTTGCCCTTATCATCAGATGATGAAACTGGTCGCTTGAGGACTTCAATGGGCGGCAAGTAGCTGCCATGGTTCAGAGTGTCAGCCTTGTAGTTCAGTGAAGATCTTGCCCTTATGAATCTCATGATCCAAGGGGCATATGGCTTCAGCTCAAAAGGTGACATTGCAACATTAGCTAGAGTCCTCATGAAGAAATCATGGAAATTGACAGGGATGCCATGAATGATATTGAAAAGCATGTTCTTCATGATGCCAATGACATCTTCTTCATTTGAGTTGTGGCCTTTGATGGGACTCATTGTCTTCGTCAAGATTCTATAGACAGTCCGAGGCACATACAACAATTCCTTGACGAGGAATTTGGTTCGAGGGGCCTGTCCCGCTTCAATGGCTTCATGAGCACTTGCATAAAGTGATCGACAGCCACGGTCATTGTAGATGCAACGCAGTTTCATGGGGAGGATCAAGAGGAAGGACACGAAGCAATTCAGTTGTTGGTGCCTTGTAGTGAGTATTCTCTGTCATCCAATCCAAGACCCATGAATTGATATCTTCAAAGATCTCCGTGATGATGCAGGGTGGCATAGAACTCAAGAATGAGTTCTTCATTCCAATCACATATATCGCAGAAATTCAAGAGTCTCGCATCATGAATAACTCGAGTAATCGCTCAAGCACGGCAGTGATTCCATATCCACATGAGGAATATGCTCATGATCAAGATCTTGTCCTTGTCAAACAAAGACCGAGGAATAGAAGTTTGCTTGAGTAGGAGTCCGTAAGCGCCTTTTCCTCATTCGAGCAGAGTCATATGGATTATAAGCAAGTGAAGAACACATGCTCGTAAAAGAAGTCTTCAGCCTTGAATTTTTGCTTGCTAGAGAACGGATTCTTCGGTTTGGGCAGAGGAATATCGTTGATTTGCAAGACAACCTCGTGAATCGCGATCTCGTGTTCTTCAGCCGAGGAATTTCTTGTTCCTCTTCTTGTGCAGTTTGGGGATCAACAAGGGTTCTTCAGCGCTAGTGGCTGGAATTTCTTCATTGATGATTTATGTGGGATGAGTTTCTTCAGAGCCCATTTGAACAATGTAGTCGGGACCGAGGAACTTGTAGAATTGGAGTGAAGAGAGGAGTATTGGGATGTTGACTTTCCCAAAAGTCATCGCTCATCACGGTGTAGTGCACCCAATATCCACGCCTTCATCTTCTTTTTCATTTCTCAACACCAGCCTCTTCACCGTGAACCGAGGCATGGGTGAGGAAACAATCATGTGAAGGGCTTCCACTTCAATTTCTTCATCAAGCTGTTCTCGAGGTAGCAACAGATTGATTTTCTTCATCGATCCGCTTGGGATCGTGTAATCTTCTCCATAAGGAACAATTTCTTAGACGACATGGAGGAAATGGGAATGGCATCAATAGGATTTTCAAGCGAGCTGGTCATTGGCTTCATTTTCTTTGCAGCCAAAGAATTTGACGCAATGATGCCTTCCTCTTCTTCATCGCAGCTCGCTCAGCAGCCTTTGTCTTCTTCACTTCATAGGCGTATGGAAGAATTGGAGTTGGTGTTGGTGCAGGAGGAGCCGAGGACTGTGGTGCAGTTTCTTCAGCAAGAATCGGTGCAATTGCCTCGATCTTTTCAGCTTTTCAGCGCACCACTAGTGGATGCCCCGGAATTTCTTCAGCGGCCGGAATGGAGTCATCATCCTCGAACTTGTATTCTCATCAAGATGTCGAATGTCATCAGCAGAAGGTCAGCATGTTCTTCAAAGAGTCGAGCGAGTCTTCACCGAGGATTTTCTTGTTGCGATGGGGCTGCAATAGCTTGTCATTTTCTTCACAAATTGATTTAATCTCACCTTGGCTCCTTGCCAATCAGCATTGTAAGCATCAAATCCTTGCTGAGTGCTTGGATCTCAGATTGAGCTTTGAGAAGTTCTTCAGGAGTCAAGTTGACTATGTTCTTCCTCAGAAGCTTCTCCTTTCTGGCTTGTGTTCTCTTTAATTCACGAGCCTTTTCAAATTTCCATTTCTCTTCAGCGATGAAATGGTTCAAGATATGACTTTGACCAGAGTCAAGGCAGATCCGTATGGGAGTGTTTGGATCCCGATGCCATAGGTCGATGAAGTCAAGGATCTTCTTCGGATCCAAAAGCAAAGGCACATTTGTTCTTTTGGCTCTAGCGGCCTTGGTCGACTGTCTCGATGATTTCGCAAGTTCTTCATCGAAGCTTCATCATCGAGGGTACGCTTGAACGCAACTGTTTCTTCTTTGACTTGGCCGAGGACCGCGCCCACCGTTGCTTTTGTCTTCAGCAGAGGGGGCTCGATGAGGACATTGGTGCAAATGAGGAACTTGCCGAGACACCGTAGCAATTGAGAATCCCCGAGTCCTTTGACATGTAGCCAGATGCACAGGAGTTGAGGACTTGGAGGGAGCTGCTAAGGATTTGGAGTGAGCAGCAGCAGTCTGAGGAATTTGCCGTGAGGGCGCTGACGGTGAAGCACTTGGCTTGCGAGCAGGCTTCTTTGGCATTGATTTCCTCGGCTTGACCGAGGGCTCAGCGGCAGCAGCAGCAGCAGAATCCTCATTGAATTTCCTCACTGCCTCCTTGGCCTGTCTTGCCAGTTTGGCTTGGCGCCTGGACCATTCTTCAGGAAAGTCTTCACCACGCTTGATGTCAGGGATCACGACTTGGCCAAAAGCCAAGGAGCTCTTGGGCATGGAGGGTTTAAGGCTAATTTCTCATGTACTTGGGAGTAACATAGCGATATTCCTCCATTCTCGTGCCCATCTTCTTTCTATCCTTTGTATGCGACTTTACGCTGATTTTTGGTCTCCTTGCCAAACTTGGATTCATCAAAGTGCAGAATCTTTGTATATTTCATCAGAATCTCAAAGGCGTCATGACCTCCGCTTTCTTTCCTCCTTCATGGGTCTCTTGCCTTCAGCCATTTTCTTCAGATGAGGAATTTGAACAATAGAGCACTCAAGAAGTATGCAGTTTTTCTTCGAGGAACGCTGCAAATGAGTTAAGTTGATGAGAACCTAGTGATTCAAAGAATGGACATGAGTACCGTGAACAGAGTGTAGGTGCGAGGAATTTGGAGAGGTCATATGCTTCTCGAAGATTTTTCAAAAGGAACAAGTTTTGAGGAATTTGACCAGTTGAGCCTTGAGGAATTTCACTAAGCGCTTTGTCTCGGTTCCAGAGTTGTACAGATTGAAAATCCGCACAATTGAGGAATCTTGAAGAAATGAATGCTTAGAGAGATAAATCAAGAGCACACAAGGTGTGAGGTGTTCATATGTGAAGATTTGAAGAACAAAACACCTTTGAAGATTTTCGTAAAGATTTGAGAATCAACGCGAGTAATAAAAGTGACTTTTAATTACCCGAATCAAGAACACGACAAACAGAATGAACTGTAGTGAAGTTCGTCACGTTAGATCTCCCACGCCCTAACTTGGCAGAGGGAGACGGCTACGGCGCGGCGGAGTGAAGAATTCCGCTGCCGGGCGCGAGTACGACGGGCGACGAGGTCGAGGCAAGGAAGCTCTTCCTCACCGGCGGCGAATGGAGTAGCGGCGGCGCTTAGGGTTTGAGGAGAGCTCGAGCGAGAGACAATGACCGAAAGCAGAGTAAATGAAGTAAGGAAGGAGGGGGTATTTATAGCCACGGTGAAAACTGTTCGCCAAAGATTTTGGGACTAACATGCCCCCGCCCTTTCTTCTTCACGCGACATGTGTCACCCACGCATCGTGCGTATGAGATCGTAAGATCGTGGGTGATTAAACTAATGCATCATGGGATGCGGAATGGTTTGAGCGGTAAAACCGAAAATCTGGATAAGATTTGTTCAAAAAATTTCGCTCGCAATTTCTTCAAATTGTCAAGGACACAAGGAAGACTTTGAACGAGTTTCAATCGTAACGCATATGAGGAATTTGTGAATAGATTGGATTGAGTATAGCATAGAGGGGAAGGGTCCGATCACATTCACTTAGCGGAAATTGCAACTTGAAGAAATAGCAATAAGTGAATGCAGAGAGGACATAAACTCATGTATATATATATATATAGCCAATGAAGAAAAACGACGAAACATTGAAGATTTTGCAAAGTTGAAGAATTTGAAAACCGAGGAATTTCAAAATGAGGAAAAACTCAAATTGAAGATTTTCAACTTTTGGTGGTGGCGTAGCTCACCAGATAAGAATGATGATTTCGCACACCGCTGCATAATTGTCGTAGGGTTCTGAGAATCAAATTCTTCATTAATTTCTTCACACTTAGAATGTTATTCTTCATTGATTGAAGAAAAAGGATTCTTCATGTGTTGCACATCTAAGTCATCAATTCTGCATAAGGGTTAGGATGTGTGTCTTTTCAAAGAACATTCAAGATTCTAAGATATTTAGCTCACACCGCAACTTGCTAAATCTCTTCTCATCCAAGGGCTTAGTGAAGATATCAGCTAGCTGTTCTTCGCCTTCACATGCTCGATGGAGATATCGCCTTCAACACATGATCTCAAGAAAATGATGACGAACTGATGTGCTTAGTCTTCGAGTGCTGAACTAGGTTGTGAGCAATCTTGATGGCACTCTCATTGTCGCAGAGGAGAGGCACATTCTTCACGCTGACGCCATAGTCCTTGAGGGTTTGCTTCATCCAAAGCAGCTTGAGCATAGCATGAGCCAGCAGCAATGTATTCAGCTTCAGAGTAGAGATGTGATACATAGTTCTGCTTTCTTCGAGGACCAACAGACTAAAGATCGTCCGAGGAAATGACAAGTGCCGATGTTGACTTGCGGTCCACACGATCACCAAAGATAGTCGAGTCGTAATATCCAATGAGATCAAAAGCAGAGCCCTTGGGGTACCATAATCCTAGTGTTGGTGTGTGAGCTAGATATCAAGAATATGCTTCACACCCTTATGGTGTGATTCCTTCTGCAGCTTGAAATCGGGCACACATGCAAACACTAAGCATTATATCCGCCTAGATGCACATAAGTACAATAAAGAACCAATCATGGAGCGGTATACCTTGTGATCAAGTCAATACCATTTTCATCAATTGCATAGATGGCCATTTGTGGGCATAGGAATTTTGACGCCTTTGCAATCTTGCATGCCAATTTCCTCAAGACATCTTTGAGGTATTTCTCCGAGATATGAATATGCCATTGCGCTGCCGATTTAATTTGAAGACCTAAGAAGAATTTCAACTCTCCCATCATAGACATTTGATATTCTTCACTCATCATATAGGCAAATTCATCACTATATCGTTGGTTAGTACAGCCAAAGATAATATCATCAACATATATTTGGCACACAAACAGTTCACCATCATATGATTTAGTAAAGAGAGTAGGGTCAAGTGAATCGGTGTGAAGCCATTCTTCACGAAGAATTCCTTCAATGTGTCATACCACGCCCGAGGGGCTTGCTTGAGGCCATAGAGGGCCTTATTGAGTCTCAAGACTTTGTCGATTCTTGGGATCTTCAAAACCTGGGGTTGAGCAACATATACTTCTTCCTCAAGCTTACCATTGAGGAATGCACTTTTCACATCCATTTGATATAAGATGATATCATGATGGTTAGCATAGGCAAGTAAAATGCTAATAGCCTCAAGTCTAGCAACAGTGCAAAAGTTTCATCGAAATCAATTCCTTCAACCTGTGTGTAGCCTTGAGCTACTAGTCGGCCTTATTCCTCACCACAAGGCCATTTTCATCTTGCTTGTTGCGGTAGATCCACTTTGTGCCAATGATATTATGCTTGCGAGGATCCGGGCGATCACCAATTCCTGACATTGTTCAACTCGAATCGATGTAATTCTTCTTGCATAGCCTGAATCCACTCCGCCCATAAATGCTTCATCTACCTTAGTGGGCTCGAGATAGAGACAAAAGCATAGTGCCCACAAAAGTTAGATAAGTGTGAGGCTTTTGAGCGTGTGAGAGGACTCCGTGCGCTAATGTCATCGATGATCTTCTCCACTTGCACTTCTTTTGCAACACGTGGATGAGTTGGTTTTCACGAGGATTTTGATCAGCATTTTCTTCAAAGACCATTTTCCTCATCATGTTCTTCAGGTGCATCACCGACGTTCTTCATGAACAGGAATGAATTCTTCAAAGAGATTCTTCAAGAGGAATGACATCCTCAGCTGCCTTGAGCTTGATAGCATCCTCAAAAGCTGGTTCATCTAACATAGAAGGTAGGTGCTCTTTTTGCAGCCATTAGTTTCATCGAATCGCACATCTACAAAGGTCAACAATCTTGTGAAGAACAATGTTGAAGACTCAGAGGTGTGTGTAGTCCTTTCCGAACCAAGCATAAACCTTCATGTGCTTTCGGTGCAAATTTAGAGTTGTGGTGAGGATCTCTAATCCAACATTTAGCAATCAAGACTTTGAAATAACTCACATTGGGTTTCTTGTCGTGAGGAGTTCATAGGCGTCTTCTTGAAGAATTTGTGAAGATATACTGCTGATGATGTGGTAGGCAAGATAATTGCATCAATCCAAAAATGCTAAGGCGCTTTTGTATTCATCAAGCATAGTGCGAGCCATCTCAACAAGAGTTCTGTTTTGCGCCCACGACGCCATTCTCACGAGGAGTATAAGGAGCAGATAATTCATGAGTAATACCAAGTTCATCAAGATAGGCATCAAGACCGAATTCTTGAACTCGGCCCATTGTCACTTCGATATGCTTGATCTTCACACCAAAGTTGGTTGAAGCCCTCGAGGAAAATCGCTTGAAGACTTCCTCGCACTTCATGTTTGTAAGTAACAATGTGTACCCATGTATATCGAGAATAATCATCAACAATGACAAAACCATATAGAGATGCATCATTAGTGACCGCTGAATAATGGTTAGGTCCAAGAGGTCCATGTGAAGCAATTCAATGGATGGGTAGTGGTCATGATAGTCTTCGCCGGATGCTTGGCCTTGGTCATTTTTCCGCTTCACATGCTCCGCATAAGTGATCCTTGAGGAATTTGACATTTTCAATGCCAATGACATGCTTCTTCTTCGCAAGCGTGTTCAAATTCCTCATGCCTGCATGACCAAGTCGTCGATGCCATAGCCAGCCTTCAAGCTTTTGCAAGTAGACACACGGCAGGTTGTGGTCCCAGAGAGAAATCAACAATATACAGATCTCCTCTCCTAAAGCCTTCAAGACTTTGGAATTGTCACTTCCATAATCACAACACAATGATATTTGCCAAAGACAACAACCATATCAAGATCACAAAGCATTGAGATCCATGAGATTGTATCCTAAGGACTCAACAAGCATGACTTTGTCCATGTGCTTATCCTTAGAAATAGCAACCTTACCAAGACCCAATACCTACTTTTGCCTTTGTCAAGAAAAATGATATGCTTCAGAGGTGAAGGTGATAAGGAGCATCCATCAATAGATTCTTGTCACCAATCATGTGATTTGTACATCCACTATCGAGGACCCATTCAAGAGTTTTGGGTTGATCATCCCGCAGATGAATTAGTGTAGCTTATAACTCATATGCTTCATCAATGAAGAATATGATATCAAGTTCATCGATGAATTTCATCAAGCAAGAAATATGTAGCAAGATGAGGACGTGTGAAATGAAAGTTCATTTCATCATGAATCGCTCAAGGCCCTTTCGCATTTTGTCGTCCTCAAAGAAATTCTTCAGACGTTAGAGCACGCCCGAGACCTCGACCTGCAGAAGAGATTAGTTCTTTTCTTCACCACCCACATCCGGAGGGGTGGCAAAGAGTTCATCATCCCGCAAGCACCATGTGAGAAAGGTGGCAAAGATGCCAAACCATTTCGCTTAGCATAGAGGGGTTAGGGTAAGCATATGAATAAGTAGAGTAATTCTTCGAGGACTTATGAACATAATGGTTTGAAGAATAATGCACATATTCATAGCCCTTTGCTCTACCCTGTGAGACAGAGTTGTTAGCACGATGATAATCATATGAGGACTTTGATCCAGTTGAGGAATTTGATCCTCGTGAAGAATTTGGTCCATATGAGGACTTTGATCCATATGAAGAATTCTCTGGGGTTCTCGTTCTTCACAGTGGTGTCATGAGGACATTCACCAAGACTTTCAACACAGCTTTTGGGAACCCAGATTTTCTTCATAGGGGAACCGCTCTCGCAGCTTAGTGCCAACATATCTAGCAAATACTTCACCATTCTGATTTTTGAACAGCTTTATAGTTGAGTCAAATGACTCATCGTAAGAATGAGGAGATTCACATGTAAAGCCAGATAAGTTAGATGGATCAATCGGAGGTCCTTTGCAGAACCCATGAGGTTTTGGGGTACCGCCAAAGCTTCCAATATGTTCCATCGGCATTGAGTTTCCTCTCAAAGGCAATACCTCTTTCCTAGGGTTTCGTTGAGGATCTCGCTTTTGAGCACATCACAAAGTGTCTGATGCCCTTTGAGGCTTTTGTACATGCTCGCATGTACAATTCCTTCAGCCCTCGCATTGTCAAGGATACTAGCAATGTCCTCGATGAGGAATTAGTGATAGCAGAGGCGATGAAGAATTTGTAACATTTGAAGCATTTGAACATTCAGTGAAGAATTAGCAGATTCACGCTCAATGCACTTTAAGCATGGAGGAACAAATTCTTCCCGAGAAGCGCTGATTTGTTGAGCTAGTAATGAATCGCGCCCTTCAAGATCTTCATAACACACTCTTAGCTTTTCAAGATCTTCCTTTCTTTGAAGAGCTTCAAGAGAAAGCTTCTCATGATCTTGCTTTTCTTGAAGAAATTCATATGAAAGTTTCTCATGATCGATAAGAGAGAGTTATGATGACCTTGAAGATTATCATACCTAGACCAAGTCTCAAGATTTTCACCAAGGTTTTAGTGCGATCCATTTCTTCACCCAACATATCATCACTTTTATCTAGCATGTTTTGAACCTTCTCAAGAGCCCGTTGTTGTTTCACATCAATTTTAGCAAGTTTAGAGTAGCTAGGTTTGAGATCCTCATCGATTCATTTTCACTAGAATCGAGGAGTTGTATTTGAGTACCTTAGCTCCTTTTGCCATGAAGCAATAGGTGGGAGCGAGCCATCATTATCTTCATCAGCTTGTCGGTGGAGTCAGCTTTCTTCAAGTTGAAGATGGACTTGTCGACAAAAGCAAGAGTAATGGCCGACTCGCCACACGCACTCAGATTCTTCAGATTCTCCTCTTCATCATTTTCCTCGATTCAGCTTTAGAGTCCATTTCTTGCCAATGAATGCCCGAGCTTTCTTGAGCTGCCCTTCTTGTGAGATGAAGACTTTGAGGGTTTTGATGACTAAGATTTTGACGATTTCTTCTTCTTCTTCATATCATCGTAATCGTAATCCTTGTATTTCTTCTTCTTCATTTCCTTTTCCCATCGAGGACAATCTTGAATATAGTGACCAGGCTTCTTGCATTTGTGGCAAAGTCTTCTTGTAGTCACCGGATGAAGAATCATTTCCTCTTGAGGGTTTTCCAAAGCGACCACGCCTTGTGAACTTCTCGAATTTCTTCACAAGCGTAGCTAGATCCTGCTCGCTTCTTCAGATCACCAAGGCTACTACCAGAGTCCTCACATTCGTGAGTCGACACAACCTTGGCCTTCGTGGCACGTGGTTTGCCATAGTTTGAGCCATAGAGATCTCTTTTTCAAAGAAGTCGAACTCGTGAGTGTTAAGCCTTCGAGGATATCAGCAGGATCAAGCTTACTTTGTAGTCAAGACGTTTGTATCATCATCCCCAGAGTATCAAATGAGGAATCAAGTGATCTTAGCAGCTTTTTCACAACTTCATGATCGGATGTCAAGGGCACCGAGGGCTTGAAGCTCATTTGAGATGTCAAGGAGGCGATCAAAGGTTTGTTGGACATTTTCGTTGTCGAGTCTTTTGAAGCGTTGAAGAGATTCCAAGAACATCGACTCGAGAGTCACGCTGAGTTGAGACTCCTTCATTTACTTTGGACAGCCTATCCCGCATAAGCTTAGCAGCTTCCAAAGCACTCACTCTTCCATACCGCCCTTTGCTAAGATGGCCACAGATGATATTCTTCGCTTGAGAATCGAGTTGTTTGAATCTCTTCACATCGGTAGCGGTCGTTGTTTCAAAGGATGAGGGGACACCATTTTCCACAACATACCGTAGATCATTGTCAATTGCCTCAAGATGCATTCGCATCTTGTTCTTCCAAAGAGGGGTAGTCCGCTCCATCAAAGGTAGGACACCCAGCCGAGACCTTGATCATACCTGCGGTCGACATAACTAAAACTCCGTGGTTAAACTAAAATCACACGTAACAAGGGAGTACCTTGCTCGATACCAATTGAAAGTGCGTTATATCGACTAGAGGGGGGTGAATAGGCGATTTTATGAATTCTTCACCGAGGAATTTGCCGGTGAGGAAATTTCTTAGCTAAGAACTACTTGCAATGGAATATGTACTCGTAAGTAAACATAACAGATACACACATAGTCAAGATGATGAAATGAAGACTAAAACAGAGTACGGAAAGCGTAAACACAGGATAACAAGATGAAGACAAACAGATCAAGAAATTGAACTGAGGAATTTGTGAAAGTCTTCACCAAAGTCTTCAAGCACGATATGAACAACATTCAACACAAGAATGAGGAAATGAAAGAGTTGAGGAAATAGAACCAAGAGTTGGTGAAGACAATGATTTGGTAAACCAGTTCCAACTGCTGTCTCAGCTTGTACGTCTGTTGAGCGGCCGAGTATTTAAACTCGAGGACACACAGCCCCGACACCCAGCTTTGAGCCGCAACTCAGACACCCAGTCCTCACCGTATTCTCCTTGAACTAAGACCACGCAGCCTCGGCCCAATCACTGTGGTAAGTCTTCAGTGACTTCCAAACCTTCACAGACTTGGTCACTCGGCGATCCACAATTCCTCTTGATGTTTCTAGACCTTGACGCCTAACCGTCTCGAAGAAGCACAGCCTTCAAAGGTAATAAGCGCCGGATCCACGCAGATCAATTTCTTCAAGATGCTCAATCACTTTGGGTTTGTGGGGTTTGGTTTGGGATTTTCCTCACTTGATGATTTTCGCCAAAGTCCTTGGAGGATGGGTTGCTCTCAAATGACAAGTGTCAAGTTCTTCGAGCAGCCAACCAACTAGTGGTTGTAGGGGCGGCTATTTATAGCCTAGGGAGCAGCCCGACATGATAAGACATAAATGCCCTTCAATGATATGACCGTTAGGTGGATAAGATATTTTGACAGCCAACCACGAAGAGATAGAACGGTCGGAAATTTGACTCTCAAATTCCTCGTATATCATGTTCTCATCGTAGGCAATTCAGACTGGCGAATTCCTAACTCCTCGCCAGAGAAAGTCATCAATGACTGTAAGAACTGCTCTCACATCAAGAACTTGACTGAATCGTATGAGATTTCCAATGGCTTCACTCAAGGGATTGGTAGGTGTAGGATTTTGAGTTGAGCATCACATGGAAATTTTTCCTTAGTATTTCCTCGACCCCTTTAACAAAGACGGTGTTTCCTATGACTCAAGAAAGAGAAAATGAAACTACAAAAACAAAAGTCTTCACGCTTCATATTCCTCAATGAATATCAAGTCTTCAAGGTCACACCAATTTCTTCACTTTCAAAGTCTTCGTAAAGTCTTCGTAATATCAAAGTCTTCAATCAAGAACTTCATTTTAGGGTCGATTTTCTCTCAGAATATCAAACTCCTCATAGACTTATAGACCTGTGTACACTCACAAACGATCGCCATTTAACCTATAAGTCTTCAATACACCAAAATCACTAAGGGGCACTAGATGCACTTACATGAAGGGAGCCCGCGATATTGCGGATGAGTGCCCCAGAAATGTAATCTTTGAGTGAACTTGCTATGTATTATCCTATGCGCTGAAACTTTGTTCATGTGCGCCTTAAGCAACGCTTGTTTAATTTAAAATATTACATTCTGTGTGGCCATATATAAAATCTGAGAGATGGCAAGTCGTTGGCTTCAGCCCCCAAGCCACGAGTGCTGGGGTGTTCGGGATAAACTTGAGCACTCTTGTTCCCATTTTTGGGTCCATCTAGGGAGGCGCTCAACACAACGAACAAGGCAACCGGACTTATAATGCTTGAACACTCTCACTTAGCCATAGAATTCTATAATTTTAATTTCGCGAAGCCCCCTGGTATTCGAAGATCAATCCGGGCGCTATCCACGCCTTCGCCGGACATGGTCCGAACTTCGCCGGGGCGTGAGTCTTCAAGGACCCGAAAAGACCTTCTCGAACAGCGATCGCCTCGCCTTATCAAGCCGGGCCGGTTTTAGCTTTCCATCGAGGCGCCGCCTGGCCAACCGGCGCAATCGCAGTGGTTCTCCCAAAGGCTACCTTAGCCGGCTGAACGGAACGTAAGGCACCAAAATGTGGGAGCCGGGCAAACCCAACTATTGACCCAAGACATGATTCGAGCCGATTCATATAATGCTATAAGTTCGGGTGCCGACTTATGAAAGTGTTCGACTTATCACACCATAGTGTAGGAAACATAAGCCCTCGTGTATTAGGTCGCACTAAAATGTACAGATGCAAGATGTCATGTAATGGATATATATATATATATATATATATATATATATATATATAAGTAATGCAATTGTCATTTAAAAGTGCTGCATTATTTATTAAAGAGGGTCTGCTATGAGTGCGGACTGATACAAATAGTGCGGTAAGCAAGGGATTTGACTAATTAAACATGTCCTCTCCAGGGGTGAGTCATGGACTTGGTGTATATAATGGAATTTAATGCTCGAATTGAGACCACCTTGGTGTTCGCTGCAGCCTTCTCGTCCCCCGATCATTGCATCATGAGTTCGTGAGGTTCACCGCCGGACAGACCTCCGTTAACGGAGTCCTGTGTACACAAAGAAGGAAAATAATCATAATAAAAAGGGGCACACTTATGCAGCCCCCGTGTGGTCGAGCCGCACTGGGTCCATTGCGATCGTGCCCTTCCCTCGCGCCCATGGTATCTCCAAAGCGTAATGATGTACGCTGAGGGTTGTTCTTGCAATCATGCGCTGGCGGGGTTAGGGCCGTGATTGCTACGTGTCGGTGTAGATAAAGTAGGGGTACCTTAGTACCTCGAACTTGTGCACGGGCGGTCGCAGCACTGCTGGCAAGGCTTGCCGACGCCCGCCAAGACCCTCCATCACACCTACTACTGCCATTCAAGAACAAAGTATTAACCAAAGAAAACGGCGGCCCCGCAAGAGGAGCTTGCCGAAGGCCAGCCAAGGCATCTCCGAAGATTTATCATCAAGGCGCTCACAAGGCCCCAAGAAGGCCTGGCGGGCCAGCAAGCTTGCCGCACGACAAGAAAAGGGTCACGCCAAGGCACTTCCGCCGCAAGGCTGCCACCAACTCCAGCGATCCGCGACGGTCATCACAAGGCCATCCCGAGGGCACGCGGCGCAGGCACTACGCAGCCATGCGGGCAAGGTGGCAAACGGAGCCGACGTAAACGCCATCGCGGCAACCGTGGCTCACTTAACGGTCACTCCCTCCAGATCACATGCGACCGGACGGCATTAAATGCCCTTGTCCCCGTCGCCGAGTTAGGTAGGGTCACCGTTGGTCATCAAGTACCAACCCGCGTTTTACCTTTCTACCCCTCTTCCCACGCTGCCACCGTGGATGCCCCTTCGTGAGTATAAAAGGAGGCCCATGCGCACGTAGAAGGGGTTCGGTCCATTCGACACCCACAACACCACCATACGCCGCATGCTCGAGCAAGATCAAATACAATCACCAAAGCAGCAAAGAGGGTGTTATCTCCCGAGAGCCCCGGCTTGGGTAAAATTGCCTGCCTCCGCGTGCTCGACCTCGATCTGCTCTCAAGACGCCCCGCCTCCTCACGGGACAAGAAGGGGCCCCATGCCCCATAGGTGCTCGAGGTCACAGAGAGACACGCCTGACATCTTTGGCGCGCCAGTAGGTGCGCCGAGGTCGTGAGCATCCGATCCGTCTCCACGCCACGCCAACCTCATCGCAACATGCCACCAAGAAGAAGCCTGGAGGTGGCCGCCCGCTTACATCGATTTCGCCACCACCGGGAGCAAGCGGGCGGAGCCGACGCTGGCGAAGGAGCGGGCGCCGACGGTGGGACTCACGTCACCAGATCCAAAAACAAGGCCCTCAAGCGCCGGGCGATCACGGCAGACACCACGCCTTCCCAGAGGTGCGAGGTCGACAACGCCTGCTCCTAGCACCGCGGCTCGCTGGAACAAGGCTGCTGGTGGGTCGCGGACGCTTGAGGTCAAGATGCACGCCCGCATGCCGGGCGCGAGCGCAGGTACGGCCGCCTCGATGGGGTGTTGCACCTCCCAACCCGTTGGGAGTCCAAGCACATCCTGCTCTCGCGCGCTTCGCCGCCACCGCCACCTAAGATAGCAGAGGAAGCGCCGCCCGAGCCCACTAAGCCGACTACCCTCCGCGCCGCACAAGATCGACGATCGAGGATGACCATATACAGCTCATCGGCCGCTTAACGGCGATAAGCCCCGCCGCCGAAAGCATCAAGGCCCTGCAAGGCACCCAGCGCAAGCCAATGCCGATAAGACCGCTAAAAGCACCTCCGCATTCCCAGCCCCAAGGCTAAGATCGCCAGCCGACCAACCCCGACGCCGACTCCACCGCTGCCGTTTTACCCGCGAACTCGCCATGATCAATGCCACGCTTCCAAGAACGGCAACACGAAGACGCCAGACTCGCATCGAAGCGCCGGAGAGAAGCGCGACGTCAATCTGACCAGCGCCATTGGGTTTACCGCCGACGCACGCACTGGGAACCAGCGATTTGTCAGACGCGGGTCGCCCTGCGCTCACCCGTGAGCTGCGGCAAGTCCAAAGGGCTCAAAACCAAGAACTTCTGCCGACGTGCTCGAGAAGTATGATGGCAGGATACACCGTCGGAGTTCTCAAGATCTACACCATCGCGTGCAAAGCTTTCAAGGGCGCGATGAGAAGATCTCGCCAACTACTTCCCGCGGGTACTCAAGCCCAACGTCAGATCTTGGCTCATGCACTTGCCGGACGGCTCCATCTCCTCATGGGCGACTTATGTCATCAGCTTGTCGGCGCCTTTATGGGCGCCCACAAACCCCATGGCCAGAGAGCGATCTGCATTTGTTCGCCCGTATGAGGAGAGCCCCTCCGCAAGTACATACAGAGATTCAGCCAAGTGCAACAAGAATATCTCTGACGCCCACCTGCCGCCATAAGTTATCGGTAGCGCTCCACCGTAACGCGCAACCGCAGGATGAGGGAGGAGATGGCGATGTGCAAGATCGAGATGTCACGAAGCTCTATGCTCCGCCGACAAGTGTGCACCGCCGAGGAAGGGAGGAAAATTTCGAGAGATTGCAGGAAGAAGGGTCTCGACAAAGGAGGATGCCGCCTGCAAGGAAGAATCGCGCGGCAACAGAAAAGAAAGGCTAAGGATGTGCTAGCTATCGAAAGCATTCCGCAACGGAGGTGGCTCCGACAAGGCCAAAGCCGATGACTCCTGGGCGAGGCTGTGGTAGCCGACAATCAGGATGGCTCCTCGCAAGTTTATATTGCAAGATCCACCGCACTAAGGGCCATGATCTCCAAACCTGCAAAAAGTGGAGCAGATGGCGGAGCTACGTAAAGTCGAGTACGAAAGGCCGTGGATAAGGAGAGGACCCAGAAGGTCACGGAGGATCCGGCAAGAAGCTTCCCGCCCGGGAGGGCATCACAGCAGCAAGGCCAAGCCGCTGCAAGGAGACAGCCTCCGCCGCCGCGACAAGGACGAAGATGAAGATGAGGATGATGAGATGGAGGAAGATGAGACTGATGACCAAGAGTTTCAGAAGGCAATGAGGTGTCGTGGCATCGACGGTGGCGCCTTCGCACACCTCGCACCGCCAACTCAAGCAAAGGTGCGAGAGGTAAATGCCGGAGCCGCCCATCGAGGCGCTGCAAGCCTCCGGTGGTCCAGACGCTCGCTGCTTTCGACGTTGAGGACCACCTCCGACCGCATCATCGCAATCGGGTGCTTGCCGATGTTGGTCTCGCCAACAATCCGCAACCTCAAGGTCACGAAGATGTTGGTCGACGGCGGGCCGGCCTGAATCGATCTGATCTCCGCAAGGCTCAAGAAGCCCGCATCCCCGACAATGAGCTCGAAGAGATCGGTACCTTCCAAGGGATAAATCTCGAAGGAGCAAGCCAAAAGGGAAGATCACGCTACAAAGGACGCTTGGCAGCGAACTGAACTTCGTGACCGAGAGGGTCACATTCGACGTGGCTGATATCCCATTACCCTACAATGGGATACTCGGCCGACCCACGCTCGCCAAGTTCATGGCAGCCTCTCACTATGCATACAATGTGCTCAAGATGCATGGTCCGTTATGTCATCTCCGCCCAAGGCGACAAGAAGGATGCACTTATCTGCACCGACAAGATTTACCGAAGCAAAGAGCCGCAGCAGAGAGCAAGCCGCCGCCGCTGAAGCTCCCCAGGGAAGAAGAAAGCCAAGTCCGCAAAAGCAGCTCGTGTCCACTCCGCAAGCGCCGCTTCTCCGAGTCCTGCGCGCTGCCGAGGACGCACCATCGAGCTCCGCCGACAAATGCAGGAAGACAAAGGCAGATCTACCAAAGACTAAGCCCGCAAGAACAGCTCCGTGCTCGCTCTCGCAAGCACGCCTCGAGTGCGCGGCTGCCGCCGAGGATGCGCCCATCGAGCCCACCGCCAAGAGGGCTAAGAAGGCATCGAAGTTTCGAGCTTTTGAATTGTATTCCTTGAGAATCCGTACTTGTATGAAGAACCTCCGTGCGTAAGGGGTTGAATCGTAGCTAAGTGGCACCTTTGATCTGCTTTCGAGTCCGCCGACGATGAAAGCGCTACGCAACTAGCCCGACGAGTCCTTCCTCGCCGAAGCAACACCGCCAATGGGCCGACGATGTCCTCGTGACTCAGAAGTGTGTTTGCACCGGGGTTCCCCAAAGCGTGAGGGAGAAAACATACAAGGAGGAGTCAAGGAGAAGTACGGTCTCGGCAGCATCAATGAAGACGGAAAAGCTAAGTCACTCAAGCTTTTGTACAGCAGCACTTTTTAGTCCTAAGCTTTTATGTTATAGTCCTCGAGCGCTCATTCCCTTGTACACGAAAAAACCTGTGCGCGGAGGAACCAGCTCGTGGTTAATTTGCGTCCTTGCTTTGTTTCCGAGTCCGCTCAACAATACAAGTGCGCTGCAACTAGCCCGAGAAGGTTTCTTGCCGGAAACAACACCGCCAGCGGGCTGCTGATGTTCCGCACTCAGCAAGTGTGTTAGCGCCGCAAGTTCCCTAGAAGCGAGGGTAACAACGCATAAGGGATGTGACGGTGTAGAGGGCGAATATGGCGAAGCCTTGCTTTGGGACGCCCTTCGATGGAGAAACTTGTGCGCGGAGGAGCTAACTCGCGTTAAGTTGCGCTTTTATCTCGCTTCGAGTCCGCCGACGATGAAAGCCCGCCGCAGAATTCAGCCCGATGAGGTTTTCTTGCCGGAGGCAACACCGCCAGCCGGCTGTTGATGTTCCGTGACTCAAAGAAGCGCTGTTTGCGCCGGCAAGTCCTCTCAAAAAGCGAGAGTACAAGCATACGAAGGCTAAGCATGGCATTGCGTTGTCCAACCTAAAAAGAGAGTCGCCCCACTTAAAGAGTAACTTATTACGGCGTTGTCTCAGCTTATTTTCGTGACTATGATAGCAGCGATAAGGAAAACCGTAGGCGCTACTGTGCGTAGGGCTCGCAAATCGGCTTCATTGGGGCTGCAAGAATCGGGTTCTCGCGAAGCAGGCCGGATCCCGAGACCGCGCGCGCCGCCAAGGACAAGGAAAGGCGCACCTGCATCAGGGTCTTGGAGCCAGGGTTGCCGGGGTTGCAAATGCTAAGATTTCTTCCCGGCGAATCTAGAGTCGCCGGGCTGCGTGTCGATAAGTTTTTCATCCTCATCATGCATCCTCTTATGGACTGGAAAGGCGGGCCGCCCCTTGAACGAAAGTGTGCCTTGTAAAAGAAACACGGTGGCGCTTGAGGAGCGAAGTCGCGGCTGTTGCCCCTTTGATTTGTTTCCGAGTCCGCTCCAACAACACAAGCGCGGGCTGAATCGCTCCGACAAGGTTTCTTTTGCCGAAGCAACACCGCCAGCCGGGCTGCGACGCTCGCGACTCAAGACGCTGTGTTTCCGCCGCAAGATTCCCTAGAAGCGAGGGTGGGAACATACAAGGCACAAAATCAAGTAAAGGACTTAATCCGCAAGCGCCCTCTTTTCATTAAAAACATCCCAGCTTTAGTACAAGTCCATAGAGGATGAAAACATGATGGAGAGGATTACAGATTTTAAATACAGCTAAAGTCTCAAGGCTTACAAATTAAAAGATAAGATGCCCGTAATCCCTCTCCTGCTTCTCTCTCAGAGGTAGGTCGAAGGAGGCCCCGCAAGAGAAGCTTGCCGGGAGGGCAAAAGGCGCTTAGGTGAGCTACGGTGCCAAGACACCAAGAGAACATCCTGGGGCCGCCAGAGCTTGGCGGACATGGAGGCGCCGAGGCAGAGCTTGAAGACGGGCGGCGGGATCGCCAAGACGCTGCCGAGGGCACCTTGCCCTCAGACTCACTTGACGGCCTTGCCGCCACCCTCTTCCTTCTTCCGCAGCTCTCCCACGCCAGCCGCCAAGGAGACGGCCCTGAGTTGTAAGGTCGGGCGACCGGATGATGGGTCGCCGGTCGGCGTAGCATGAAGCAGCCCCGACGCCTAGTCGGACCCACCGCCTCGCCGTCGCAACAGTTCTCCTCCTCATCACTCGCCGAGGAGGGGCTTCGCTATCGGAGGAGCTGTCCACACAGATCTCGCCCGGTGCCGAGTCCCAAGACCTTGACGGCGAAGGTCGCCTCCATTAGCTTAAATGGAGGGTAAACCCCGCCACAAGGTGTGGATGCGCGAATGTCTTCCACCGATCGGAGTACATCACGCCGGGCTGGGGATACGACACTAACTCGAAAGTGCCGCTGATCCCGCAGCCCTCATGCGCAACTCCAACATCTCGGCGGATCCGTTCCATTGCGCCGCTGAACGGGCGGGAAGCCGGAGGCGGCGACAAGGTGCTCGGCGCAGCTTGGACGAAGAACTCCAAGGGGTCGCCCCGGTGGGACCGCCTCAAGTAGAGGAGCTACGCGGAGATGGGGGTGGCGCGACTACACCGCCGCCTCCCGAGCGCCCCGACCACGCCCACGACCCTCGCTGCTGCCTCGCCTCTCCTTTCCCTCGTGGCTGGCTCACGCGCCACAGCGCAGGATAGGGAGAGGTTCGCTGCCGGTGGCGACCTCGCCGCGCACTGATGAAGGATGGGTTCCTCCTCCATGGCGAGATGGGAGGAAGAGTAACGGAAGTTGAAGACGGAGGAAGAAGAGGAAGGGACTATTGTGCCCCTTCCGCCTTTTTAAAGGGCGAGGTAGGGCTCGGCCGCCCGCCAGCCAATCAGGGTGGCACGAGGAGGGCAGAGGAGCGGGCCGACTTCGCCATCTTTTGCCCGTGATGGCTCGGTCTCCCACCTTCGCCGCTTCACCCCCCCACGCATGGGAGCCGCGTGGCGAAAAAGCGGAGCCGGAGCGACGGACGAAATGACCTCGCCCTGCCCCGTGATCATGGGGGTGGATGCCTTAAAGATCGCACGCACGCACCCACGCCTCCCACGACGCCAAGAATCGACGCTGGCCGCTATGGGAGGACGCTGTGGACACAGGCCCGATTCTCGTGGGACCCAAGCCACGCGTGCCTGCACTGCTTTTGGGCCCGGCCCGACAACGCCGCACCGTGAATGGCCCAGCCCGGGCTCCTGTCGGTAAGACAAAGTAGGGGTACCTTAGTACCTAACTTGTGCACGAAAGCAGCTCGCAAGCACTTCGGCACAAGGCTTGCGGACGCCCGCCAAGACCCTTCATCACACCTACTACTGCCATTCAAGAACAAAGTATTAACCAAAGAAAATGAAGGCCCCGGCAAGAGGAGCTTGCCGAGAAGGCCGGCCAAGGCATCTCCAGAAGACTTACCGCGGCGCCCGCCTCCCGGCAAGGTGTCGGGCGGCAAAGCTTGCCGCACGACAAGAAAAAGGTCAGCGCAAGGCACTTGCCGCGGCAAGGCTGCCACCCGAACTCCAGCGCATCCAGCGACGTGTCATCACAAGGCCATCCCGAGGGCACGTGGCGAGGCACTATGCAAGCCATCGCGGGCAAGGTGGCAAATGGAGTCTATGTAAACGCCATCATGGCAACCGTGGCTCACTTAACGTCACCTCCTCAGATCACATGCACGGACGGGCATTAAATGCCCTTGTCCCCTACCGCCGAGTTAGGTAGGGTCACTCTATTGGTCACCGCTGTACCAACCTGCAATTTTACCTTTCTACCCCCTCTTCCCACGCCACCGTGGATGCCCCTTCGTGAGTATAAAAGGGAGGCCCATGCGCACGAGAAGGGGTTCGGTCCATTCGACACCCACAACACCACCATACGCCATACTCGAGCAAGATCAAATACAATCACCAAAGCAGCAGAGGGGTTTATCTCCGGAGAGCCCCGGTTGGGTAAAATCGCCTGCCTCCCCTGCTGCTCGACCTCGATCCGCTTCACAGGACGCCTCCGCCCCTCGCCGGACAAGAAGGGCCCAGGCCCCATAGGTGCTCGAGGCTACAGAGAGACACGCCCGACACTACGCTGCTTCGATCGCGCCAGTGGTCTTGGTTGGTATTGCGAGCTTTTGATGTATCCGCCGCTTAATGGCCGGATTCGAATTGCCTTAAAAGGCTGCTCAGATTTCGCCGCGAGAGCTGCCAGATGTTCCTCCGCTCGAGGGAGCTGCCCGTATTCCCGCTGACCGTGATGACTCCATGAGGGCCTGCATCTTGAGCTTGAGGTATGCATAATGCGGCACCACGTTGAATTTTGCAAACGCGTCCGTCCGAAGCAGAAAGCGTGATAGCCACCGTGAAACGGGACTATGTCAAGATTAACTCCTCGCCCGAAATTGTCCAAAGATCCAAGACCACTTCTAGTGTGACCGAGCTCGCATAATTGGCTTCCACACCGGTATGACACCTTTAAAGGTTGTCTTTGTGGGTTTAACTTTGAGGTGTCTATGCCCATCTTGCGACTCTATCCTCGATAAAGCAGGTTCAGGCTACTACCACCGAATCAAGACTCTCGTGAGGTGAAATCCATCGACGATTGGGTCTAAAACCACGCGGCAAATCCGCCATGGCGATGCTGGTCGGATGGTCTCTTCGATCGAAAGTGATCGGACAAGAGGACCATGGATTGAACTGGCGACTCGCTCCATCGCAGCAGACGCCCCTTAGTGCGCCGCTTCCTCTCCCTCTTGGGTATATGGGTTATGAATCATGTTCACCGTCCGCACTTGAGGGGGGAAACCCTTCGCTCCTCTATTGTTCGGGCGGTCGGATCTCTTCCTCGCCGGTTGTTTAGCCCCTTGTCATTGTTTTCGCAATTAACTTACTCGCTCGCTTGAACACCCAGAATCTCTATTAGTGTGATTAGCGGTTTTTCAGGGTGCCATGTATCCGCATAAGCGGTCGAATATTCGGTCCAAATTGGACGGACCCGGAGTGGTTCTTTTGAATGGCTTCTTCCGCTGACCGGTTTAGAGCCTCGAATCCGGCTTTGACCGCCAGATCCTCCTTATCGCCGCCAAGCACGCGGGCGCTTGTTTTGTTTCGACGTGAACTGCCGTTGTTGTCCTTAGTATCCGGACCGCCAGAATTTTTACGAAGATTGTTGCCAGAGCCAGCCACATATCCTCTCCGCGCAGAAGCCGGTCATTAATGATGTGAGGGCTGCCATAGATTTCGCTTTTCCTGTCCCTGGTGTCGGGCTAGCCATTCGTCATGATGTTATGTTTGAAGGCTACAAGGGCCTTCGATCCCGGACAATCGACGATTTGGTTTTTCTTTGTCAAGAACCGTGTCCGTAATTGTCCGCCGATTCGCCCTGCTGCTGAATGATGTGGCTTAGGTCATCGGCGCGCTCGTGGTCGCATACACGTGTTCGGAAGTTGTCGAGGAATGCGGCTTCCGTGTCTTCCCAACACCCAATTGACTCTCGGGCGCTGTTTAGCCAATGTCGAGCTGGTCCTTTAAGCTTGAGTGGGAGATACTTGATGGCATGGAGATTCCGCCGCGGGCCATATGGATGTGGAGAAGATAATCTTCGATCCAAACCGCTGGGTCTCACAGCCATCGTGAGATCGGCGTTTATGGGTTTAAACCCTTCAGGATTTGATGATCCATTACTGGCTGCTGAAGCATAAGCGGTGTGCGGCGCTCAGATGAGCAATATCACGACGCAGCTCGAGAGAGCGCTTGTGTTGTGTTCGCCCGCCGGGTTATTGTATCCGGCGGGACGGTATTAAATCTATGGGTCCTGGGTTCCCACGTGATCCGTAGATGGATCTAGATTGCCTTTGCTTTGTCCTCCAATATATCTTGCAAGTCCGTAGCTTCCTCTCTGGCTTCAGACTTTTGGAGCGATGCCGAGGTACGGTCTTGGTTAGCCTGGATGCTCTCTCGTGGTCGGTTAGCCGATCGTGCGCTTAGTGATGGAGGTATGTATGCTTCCTCCTCTAATCGGGGAGCAGCTTGCATCTTGTAGCTTTTGGAGGCGCTCGAAGTTTATACTCTTTCGACGCATGGACCTCGGTCCATCGATCGGCCAAGAGGTCCTGGTCAGCTTGAAGCTGCTTCGCTGCTTTTTTTTAGGCTGTTTGCCGTGGCGATAAGCCCGCTTAAAACGCTTCTTGTTCGACGGGATCTCTCGCACGACGAATTGCTCGCCATTGAGGCTTGCCTCGCTCTTCGATGGAGGCATATAGTTATAATCCTCAACCTTCGCTCGTGCCGCCTCTCGTGAGGGCTTGCTTCGCATCCTCCTGCGCGCCGAGTCTTGCCGGAGGGGTTATCTTCGGCACTTCTCGGTGTTATTATCTCTCGTGCGGAATCTCCATTCTTGCTGTGTGGCGGATTAGAGCGGCGCCACGACGGGGCGCTTGCGCTGCTTTCTTGAAAGAATCTTCCTCCGCTGCTTTTCGCCGGCTCCCTGCCTTCTGGGGTGCCCACCTTGTATATGTCGATGACGAGGTGGTCTTCAAAGGTCTCGTAGGCGCTGGTTCCTGTTCGCCTCCCATCGCCGCCTATGGCGCCGATGTCTTCAGAGTCGTAGTTCAGCATGTCGGTTAGATCATCGACGAGTGGCTACAAAGTGGGTGGTGGGTGGGCTCTGAATTTCTTCTTCGTAGTTCAGATCTCAACCATCCGGCCATAGTCCGCCAGACTCTCCCGATAACGAGATGCTTTAGCGAATTTAGGATGTCGCCAAAGGGCGAGTGTTGGAAGATGTCCGCGCGGTGAATTCCATAACCGCGCCTAACCAACG